>CAUYON010154513.1:0-22248 GCA_963573935.1 Arctocebus calabarensis
GTTTATTTGATTGACATTTGTACAGTTATGAATCCTCATGTATTATACAAACTACCATGAAGAACTTCACTCTAACAACCATTTCAATGTTTGTATTACATGATTATAATAGAAAAAGATCATCATAAGTTTTAACAAAGACCCAAATAGTCACATGATTATGGGATTTTCTTCTGTCTTTATAAAACAAAATGTAAAGTCAATTTGGCTACTTTTCTCTGAAACATTTTAAGATGGTATCGTGAAGTTTGCTCTACAATTGAAAACTTAACAACAAATAGAAGCTAGCTACAGAAATTATTTTGTTTAGAACATTATAGTTACTATCAATTGATTTTTAGCTACAAAAGCTTTTTGCTCCACATGGTGCAATTCCTCTACAGGACAAAGATAGAGTCTATGTGTGTTCTGAAAGCGTTTTGACCTTGAGTCATTTTGAAGTGGTAATAACAACATTCATCTGCTTCGGGTCTTTAGGGATGGCGAGAATCTTAGATGTACTGTCACTGTGTATCTGACATGTGCCTACTTTTATGGTTCTTCTTGTCATTTTGACCTTGAGTCATTTTGAAGAGGTAATAACAACATTCATCTGCTTGGGGCTTTAGAGATGGCTAGAACCTTAGATGTACTGTCACTGTGTATCTGACACTTGCCTACTTTTATGGTTCTTCTTCTTTCCACTTTTTACTTGAATCATTATGTTCAACCCACTGGTCCTATATAGATCCTTGAAAATACCATGAATACTTTCTACTTGAGAGTTTTCCATTCCTTTAGTCTGTATATCTATTTTCTTCTGACCATTTTGTCTTCTCTCTCTCTCCCCCTTTCTCCTGCCTTCTCTTTTCCTCTCTCTCTTTCTCCCTCTCTCTTCTCTCCTCCTTAATGCTGCTCTCCAGCATCCCCTGCCAATAAAGACCTTTCATACAAGCAAAAATAAAAAAAATTAAATTAAATTAAGACAAATTGATCAAAAGACACAGAAGACTGTAAATACTTGTGATTTACCTATCGTTTTCTGATAAAAGACCTGAATTTAGAATATATAAAACCTCTCCCAAAATAACATGAAGTTAAACAACCTAAAAAAATAAGAAAAAAGGATGGACTATAAGAGTTTGTAAACATGCTAAACATCATTATCCACCAGGGGAATGTAAATTAAAACCACAACGAGATACAAACTGCATTCCTGTTAGAATAACCCACGTTAGAAAGATTGACCAAGTTAAATATTGACAGGGCAGAGAACAAAAGGAACTCTTAGACATTACTAGTGAAATGCAAAAAAGTGCAGTATTTGCAATACTTTGGATACATTTGAGGAAGTTTCTTAAAAAGTTAAATATGCATGTATTTTAGAACCACCCCAGTGGTTGCCTAGGGTGAGAGATGTGCAAACTTTTGGAGAAGATAGTCTTTGTCATTGCTTTGACTGTGATAATGCTTTTATGAGTATAAAGATATGTCAAAACTTACTAAATCATATACTTTAAATAGAAACAATTTCTTATATATTAATTGTAAGGCCATTATACTATATAAAAAAAGACAATTGTGAAGGGTAATAAAGCATCATGTAAATGGAATAAATAAATAAACTATTCTCCATAAAAGCACCAGTACCTAGGTAACTGTATTTATGGATTATCTGTCATGCCAAGTTGACCCACAAAAGGAAAAATTAAATGTGCTGCTTCCCTTAAGCAATTTACTTAGTATCCTACCAGATTCAAATTTTTGATAATCTGTATGTGGCTTCAAGGAAAACAAAGTAAGGATTAATCATGTAATTTTTAGGTTAGGGTTGAGCTGACAAGTTTAATTTCCCAATTTATTTTCTGGAAACATGATTTGCATAAATGAATAAATGTGCAGTTGCATTTTTAATACTGCCTTTAGTGTTATTTATACAAAGATAATAAGAGATACATTATTCACTTCTTCAAAATTCACCCTTTATTCTAAAGGTGAAAGCAGCTTTGTTGTCTGGTGATGCTGGCGTTATCAAGTATCAGGTATTAGATTTAGGATGGTCAGAATTTTATGACAGAAGGAGACTCTCATTGTTGGCTTTGTATGCATTTCGTCAACATGGAGTTATTCCATGAGACAAAAATGAGAGCGTGAGTTAGAAGTTATTAAAGGTTTCCTTTAATTGGCTTCAGTAAAGACGCTTAGTCACTGCTGTCATACCACTGTGTTGTAAATCGTTAGCCTATCCTAAATGTATAGAAGACGTGGCTAACCAATCCTGTCTCTTCCTGAGTTTTGGTCTTTGAAATACTCTTACCACGCTAAGGCACAGACCCCATATGTGAAGACAATGTGTGAAAGTTGAGCCTGATTTGCCATCTCAGCTCTAGAGAAATCTGTTGAAACCCACTGTTCTGGTTGTGTGCAACTTGGCGTGAAATGTGTAATACGTGCCCAATAATTAGGAGGCTTATTAGGAATAACAATGGCAATGCATTTCCTTTTATATAAGTTCCTTTTTTAGTACAAATGTAATACATGCTCATTAGAGAAAATTTGGAAGATACCAAAAATTCGCAGAGAAAAATAATTATTGCACCTAATCCCACCACCAAGATAAAAACTCTAGCGCCATCTTGCGGTAATTTGATTGGAGACGTTTTGAACTTGAATATAAGGAGTAAGGTACAAAAGAGCACCTGCTCGGTGAATGGTACCCAATTTCTTCTACACTTGCTGGGGATTTTAAATACTACTTGCAAATTATTCAAGTACTAAAATCGAGCTTCTGTGTAGTTTATGCCTTTCTGTGAAGATACAAGGACAATACGTTTGCTGTGCAAGCAGAAACTACTGAGGTGTTTTATGGTAGACAGGACCCAGGGGGTTTCTTATATTCCGTTGTAGTTGTAGATAAGAAACAAGTTAGCATGACAATTATGGAAGGAAGAAAAGTCTTTATTATGTCGTGGGTGAGAAGTTATTACAACAACCCAATGCATTGGAGTTTTTTAATATGTAAATTAGTAAAAAACATTTGAACAGGATATTCATTTTCTGTGATGCTGGAACCATTGATTATCCCAATCACATTGGTTTTGTTTTTTAGTATTTAGTAGACATTCTTTTTTTTTTTTTACATTGATTACCCCAATCACATTGGTTTTGTTCTTTAGTATTTAGTAGACATAAAAAAAAAAAAACTTTATCACCCTCAGTACAGTGCTACGGCGTCACACAGGAGGTTGGCAACCTCCAACTCCTGGGCTTAGTCAATTCTCTTGCTTCAGCATCCCAAGTAGCTGGGACCACAGGCACCTGCCAGAAAGCCTGGCTATTTTTTTGTTGTAGTTCAGCAGTGCTGGGTTTGAAACCGTCACCCTCGGTATATGCGGCCAACGCCTTACTGACTGAGCCACAGGTGCCGCCCTTTAGTAGACATTCTTACTATACATCTACTTTCTTGAAATCAGTGACACCTTATTCATCATCCTGTCTAGAAAAGTGTAGTGGTTGTGTTTGTCAAGATTGACTAGGTTATGCTGAGTAGACAATCAAATGTCAGCAGTCAAAAGAAGGATTTTAACCACTGAGATTGGAGGGTTTACACAGCATAAGCAAAACAAACCATGGCCCAAGAGTCAAATCATATCCACAGACTGCTTTTTAAATGAAGTTTTGTTGGAATTAAGCCATTCCTACTTGGCCTACTGGTTGTCCATGACCCCCTTTATACCGCAAGAATGCAGATGAGTACTTCTGGCAGAGATCATCTACCCACGAGTGTCTAATATTACTGCTATCTGGGTGTGGAGAGAGAAAAATGTTGTCAAACTGAGAACTATTTTTCAATCATGATAAAAGTCCAAGGAGGATTGGTCTTGGAGAGGCTCTGCTTATTGTGTTTATCCAGGGATGCAGTCTGGTGGACATCAAGCTTGGCATATGCTACCATGATTACAATACAGAGATGAGAGTGCAAAGGGACAGGCCAGGAATCAAACCTCCTACCTGTGTTTAATTTCCTCTCACGCATTATTAGCTAAACAAGCCAGATTCCCAACCTAACTTAGAGGAAGCCAACACACACGGCCCCTCCCCTGTGTTCAGCAGTGGGCAACTGGGAATGAGTTATCCATCACAATGCTGGGTAAAATCTTGTTGTTTTTTAACTATGAATTCATTTTTTAAATATAATACAGAGATAATTAGGATATCTATTTATTTCTGAGGGAACTGTGGGAATGTTCATCTTTCAAAGGGTATCTCATCTAAGTTATTGATCTCATTGACATGATATATGTTATGTTTTTCACTTTTTAGTCTTTTAGTGCCTATAAAATAAATAGCCATGCTCTTTCTTTGCTTTGTACACCTTGTAATCTGCACATTTTAGCTTGCTTTTCTTTTGGATTAGATGGTAGACTTACCCATTTTATTGATCTCAAGAAGTCATCTGCAATTCCTTTCACCTTTGTCATCTGTAATGGTTAGAATTCAGTCAGAGATTCTGCTCACACGTAAAGGGAAGAGGGATGGTCAGATGTGACTCACTGAGGAGGCTGTGTGCGCCGCAATGTTCTTTCTGTTTCATCGATTTTTCTCTTTTTATTGACTTTTATTAATGTCTTTATCATTTATTTTCTTCTCTTTCCTTGGAGTCTATTGGTTTTTTTCCTGGTGTTGTTAAACTATCAGGCCACGGATTTTGATGCTTCTGTTATTCTAATATAGCTGTTTAAGGATAGTTTTCTTTCCTAGTCTAAATACTACTCTATTTTCACCTGTGTTTTCATTTGTATTCAGTTCCAAGTATTTTATAATGTTTCTTGTCATTACTTCTCTGAGCACAAGTATTTAGAAATGTGTTGTTTAGCATTCAAATATTTGAATATTTTCTAGATATCTATTATTGCTATCTTATGAAATTGCTTGATGACAAAAAAATGATACACTATATAATTTGAATCTCTTAGCTTTTATTTCGAGCTGTTTTATAGCCTAAACTGTGGCTTATTTGGGTGATATTCTATGTGAACTTGAATTGAAAGTAATGTATATTCTGCTGTTGGGTGCAGTGTTCTACATGTGCCAATAAGGCATGATTGGTTGATAGTGTTGGTCGAGTATTCTTCATCCTTACTGATTTCCTGTGAAGCACATTGAAACTCTAAATGTAATTGTGGGTTTGTCTGTTTCTCTTTTAAGAAATACCAGTGTTTTGGCTCAGTGCCCATAGCACAGTGGTTACGGCACCAGCCGCATACACCAAGGATAGCAGGTTCAAACCTGGCCTGGGAAAGCTGAACACCTGCAACAAAAAAATAGGTGGACATTGTGGCGGACGCCTAATAGTCCCAGCTACTTGGGAGGCTGAGGCAAGAGAATCACTTAAGCCCAAGAGTTTGAGGCTGCTGTGAGCTGTGATGCTATGGCACTCTACCTAGGGTGACATAGTGAGACTCTGTCTCAAAAATAAATAAATAAATAAGAAAAAAAAGAAATATTGGTGTTTGTTCCATATGTTTTAAAGCTCTTTTATTAGATACATAAATATTTAGGATTAAATCTTCTTGATTGATAACTCATTTTTCATTAAGAATGACCCTAAGTATTAGCAAAATTGCTTTGTCTAAAACAAACTTTATCTGTTATTAATATAGCCTCTTCAGCTTTCTTTTGATTAGTGTTTTGACAGTGAATTTTTTCTATATATTTTGCTTTTAATCTAATTGTATCTTTGTAGTTACACTGGGTTAATTATTTTGTGCCTTTCTTTTGTTTTAAGTTTCTTATACACAGCAAATAGTTTGCTTGCTATATAACCAATTTCACAATTTCTTTTTTCTATTGCAGTGTTTAGGCCATTTATATTTTGATTACAAAAAGATTAGATTTAAGTAAAAATCTCATCTCTTCTCATATATGTCTCTTCTGACATTTTTATTCCTCTTTAACATTTGCCTTTATTTACATGTTGGAATATTATTATATTCCATTTAAAATTTCATATTCCCTTATTAGCTGTATATATTTTAGTGAGTGATTTAATATTTATAGTATATGCTAGGGATAGACAGGGAACCGTGTAAGAGAAGGAAAAACAAAATGTAAAATAAAATACAAACAGTAATAAAAAAGAGAGAGAACAAACAAATAGACAGTTTCTGGTAGAGAGGAAATTGCCTAAGCCAAGCTGTTCTGGTCCAGCTAAAAGAGTTCTTGCTGGACAGTAGGACCCCTGAGATGGATGCACTCTATACCCTAAGAGCTAGGTGCCAGTATACAAGAGCACCTTTGGTTTGTGATGACAAGCATGCATAGTGCTAAGTAGGGCACCCTAAAATTGACCTTTAGATGTAAAGTCCTTTGTTGTAATATCATTTACATTTGCCACCACCCCTGCAAATAATTAAACATGGAATTGGGGAAACTATTACGGAATGGAAGTGATATAACATAGCTGATGCATAATCATGAGTTAAGAAATGCATAAATATTAGAAGTAGGCAGAGCAAAGCTAGGAATTAGGGAACAGAGACAAGGGGGAAAGTTTGCAAAGGTATCTCCTCTCATTCCTGAGGCAGAGACCCATTCAGCTCTTTGGAATGTACTGTCTGCTTAAAAAGAACTAAAGACTGTGCTGTTAACTTGCATCTGCTTGTTTACTTTCTGGTTTTGTGCCTCCTGAGTCAAAGCATTTTCAGTTTCTGGTCATCATTTGCTCCTGGTACCCAGGGAAAGCTGGAACAGGGCTGGGGTCTTTATAGCTCCCTGACATTTTATAATTTAAATGTATCACAGTCTACTATCAAGTAATTAGTTCATCAATGGTATAAAAGTCTTACATAAATGATTTTATCTTTCCAACTTTTGTGCTTTCCTTTCCCTCTCTTTTCCTTTCTTTTCTTACCTTTATTTCTTCTTCTTCTCCTTATTCTTCTTCTTTCTTTTTTCTTTTTTTTTTAATAGAACAAGGTCTCCCTCTGCAGCCCAGGCTGGACTGCAATGACAGGATGATAACTCTGTGCAGCTCAACTCTTGGATTCAAGTGATCCTCAAGCCTCAGTTTTCCAAGTAACTCAGATTACAGGCATGTGCCACCATACCAAACTGTGTTTTTTTATTTTTAGTATTTTTAGATATTAGGTCGCACTGTGTTGCCCACGCTTGTCGCACATTCCTGGTCTCCAGGGATCCTTTCCATTTAGCCTCACAAAGTCGTAAGATTATAGGTATGAGCTATCAGGCTTGGCCTAAACAGTCTTTTATCTTCTAAATATATTTAAGAAATAATAAGGGGCAGCACCTGTGGCTCAAAGGAGTAGGGCGCTGGCCCCATATACCGGAGGTGGTGGGTTCAAACCCGGCCATGGTCAAAAACAGCAAAAAAAAGAAAGAAAGAAAGAATAAGTAATAGTTTCATGTTTCCCCACATATTTACCATTTTTGATATTCTTTATTCTTTCTGTCTACTGAATTCCATTTGTTTTCATTTTCTGCAATTTGATGGACTTCCTTTACATTCCTTTTGGTAGTAAGGTGATTTTAAAACCACCATCTTCTGAATATCTTGAAGAGTTTTTATTTCTTTTTCATTTCTGAAAGCTATTTTTATTGAGTTGAGAATTCCAGAAGAACATATTTTTGTACATTAGTTTAAATCTCACCACTGTCCACTTATTAGAAGTATTTCTGCTGCAAATTGTGCTGTCATTCTTATTTTTGTGTCTCTGCACATAACGATTGTTTTCTCTCTCTCTACTTTTAAGATGTTTTATTCAACTCTGGTTTTCATCACGTTAATTGTGATGCAGCTTCGTGTAGTTTTATTTATGTTCATTGTGACTGGGGATCACTGAGCTCCTTGGAGCTGTAGATTTGTAGTATTTCCCAAAAGATTTCAAACTGATCTTTATTTCTTCAAATATCTCCCCTCTTTCCTTTCGGGACTCCAGTTAAATATATATTAGGCTGATAGATACTGCTGCACAGCTCACTAATGTTTTCCTTATGCCCTCCTGACTTTTCTCCTCTTTGTGTTACATTTTGCGTAATTTTCGGTTGCTGTATCTTCATGCTTACTACTCTTTTTTCTCTTGTAATAGTCAATCTGTTTTGAATACTATTTAGTGTGTGTATATCTATTTTTCCATTTGTAAAGGTTTAATTTCAATTCCCCCTCCATATTCCTCTTTGTACCAACATTTTCTAATACCTTCTTGAATATATGGAACACACACACCTCACACACAAGCTTTATTACTATTGCTCTATTTCTACTATCAGTGTCATTCCAGTATCTATTTTTTCAGTTAATACATATATATATTTCATCCTTATGGATTATATTTTCCCATTTGTTTATATAAAAATAGGCGTGAGTGTCACAAGTTACCTGCTGACCATGAATACACGAGTTATCCATGCCCACACCATATGAAGCACAGACAATTTTTCCCAGCTGAGCTATGCTCGCATGCTATCTTCTAATGGTGATTGTCATTTTTAGCAACCATGTGTTGGTTGGTTAGCAAAAGCTAAACCATATACCCAGAAAATATTGATGGAAATCATGAACGACTATCTTTGAACATCTCATAGGTTCAAAAGAAAAAAACAATTAAGAACACATTTCTATAGTATTTTCATATATTTTTTGTTTGTTTGTTTGGTTGGTTGCTTTTTGGAGTTTTTGGCCAGGGCTGGATTTGAACCTGCCACCTCTGGTATATGGGGCTGGTGCCCTACTCCTTTGAGCCACAGGCACTGCTCCTGTATTTTTTTTTTATCTTTTTATTATGTAGTTAGGGAAATGAAATTCTTTATGTTAATACTGCCATTTAGTTTTTGGTTATATATAATTTTGCATTATTAACATTATGAATATAGATATTTTTAGGTGAAAAAAAACCTCAAGATATCTTCTATTCCAGGACCCTGAATTTAGAGATGGGACATATGAGGGACAGGAAGTACTAACAGTACAGTGACTTCCTCAAAGTTCTAAAGCTATTTTGTTAAAAATTTAGATTTGAATCAGAAGACTAGAACAAGGACGCTGTTTCCATGGGCAGGAAAATTGTTTTTTAATGAACAAGAAAGATTATGCCTACCAGTGGGATAGTGAAAAACAAAATTAACCGGCTCGGCGCCTGTGGCTCAGCAGGCTAAGGCGCCAGCCACGTACACCTGAGCTGGCAGGTTCGAATCCAGCCCGGACCTGCCAAACAACAATGACGGTTGCAACCAAAAAATGGCCGGGCGTTGTGGCGGGCGCCTGTGGTCCCAGCTACTTGGGAGGCAGAGGCAGGAGACTCGCTTGAGCCCAGGAATTGGAGGTTGCTGTGAGCTGTGATGCCAGGGCACTCTATCCAGGGTGACAGCTTGAGGGTCTGTCTCAAAAAAACAAAAAAAAGAATTATGCACCATGACCAGGTGGAATTTATTCCTGGAATGCAAGGATGGTCCAGCATTAGAAAATCATTCTACAGGGTAAACCGTATTAACAAGAGGAAGGGAAAAAGCCCACATAATTCTTTCAGTTGATGCAAAAAAAAGACATTTAACAAAATTCTGTACCCTTTGATGATAAAAACATTCAACAAACTAGAAGTAGAAGGACACTACCTCAACATAATAAAGCCATATATGAAAAGCCCACAGCAAACATCATACTTGATGGTGAAAGACTCTAAGATCAGAAAAGATCTTTTCACCAGTTCTATTCAACATGTTATTGGAAGGTTAGCCAGGACAGTTAGGAAAGAAAAAGAAATAAAAGATATCCAAATTGAAAGTGCTCTGTTTACAGATGATGTGACCTTATATGTAGGAAACCCTAAAGATTCTACAAAGAGAAACCTGTTGGAACCAGTAAATGAATTCAGCATAGTAGCAGAATACAAAGTTCATACACAAATATCAGTTTATTTGTATTTCCATAGCTAACAATGAAGACTTCAAAAAGAAAATTAAGAGAAAAAAGTTTCATTTATAGTAAAATCAAAAAGAATAAAATACTTAGAGATAAACTTGACTAAGGAAATAAAAGACTTATGCACTGAAAACTACAAAACATTGCTGAAGGAGATTAAAGAAAACACAATTAAATGTAAAGATAGCCCATATTTATTTATTAAAAAATTTAATATTGTTAGGTGTCAATACCACCAAAAACAAGCTACAGATTTAGTGCAATTGCTAAAATTACATATCTGATAAGGGATCATTAACCAGAAAAGATAGAAAATTTCTGAAACCTCAACAACAAAAACAAACAACCCCATTTACAAATGGGCAAAAAACTTGCATAGACATTTCTTCAGACAAGATATGCAAATGGCCAGAAAACTCATGAAAGTATGATGACTGTCACTGGCCTTGCATTGGGAAATTGCAATTCTAGACCACAATGAAATACCAGCTCGTGTCTGTCAAAAAAAAGTAAAACAGGTGTTAGTGAGGGTGCAAAGAAATGGGAACGCTGTGTACTGTTGGTAGGAATGTAAAATGGCATAGGCACTGTGGAAAACAGTTTGACAGTTCCTCAAAAAATGAAGAATAAAATTACCATACAATCCAACAATTCATTTCTCTTGTAGATACCCAAAAGTGTTGAAAACAGGAACTTGAGCAGGTATTTATTCTGTTCAAGAATACTCATGTTTAGGGGAGGGAGGGAAGCCTGAAAAAAAAAAAAAAAATTCATATTCCTTCTAGAAGCTAAAAAGTGAAGCATCTCAAGTGTTTACAGGCAGATGAGTGGATAAGCGTGTTTGCGTGCCTTAAAAGAGAAGGGAATCCTGCCACGTACAACCACACGTGTCAGCCTAGAGGACAGGATGCTAAGTGAAGTAAGCCATACCGAAAAGAAGGACTGTCTGATTCCACTTACGTGAAGATCTTAGAGCAGTGAGCTAGAGACCAAAGCAGATGGAGGGGGAGGTGGTACCCAAGATAGGAGCAGAGAAATGGGGGTTAAGGTTTAATTGAACAGAGTTTCAGTTATGCAAGATGGAAAAAGTTCTGGCAATGGATGGTGGTGATGATTGCACAACATTTTGGATGTATTTAATACCAGAGAGCTCCACACTTAAAACTGGGCCAGGCATGGTGACTCATACCTGTAATCTCAGCACTCTGGGAAGCTGAAGCAGGAAGATCGCTTGAGGCCAAGAGTTTGAGACCAGCCTGAGCAAGGTAGTAAGACTCTGACTCCACAAGAAAAATTAACCAGTCATGGTGGCAGGGTCTGAAGTCCCAGCTGCCCAGTAGACAGAGGCAGGAGGATTGCTTGAGGGTGGGAATTTGATGTTGCAGTGGCGGTGATGGCACCAGTGCACTCTAGCCTGGGTGACAGAGGGAGATTCTTGTCTCAAAAAAAAAAAAAAAAAAAAATTAAGGTGATAAATGTTATGTGACATGTATTTTTACACAATTTTTAACATTGGGAAAAGAAAAGATATTGAAGGTCTTCCAAGTGCTACGCCAGCATAATAAAGGTGGTTTCTTTGTTTCTCGTCCTCATTCTTCCTTGGATGTCTCCTGGCTCCTGTGTGGTGTGAGCCCTGAGAACTTGCTGTGTAGCAGCTGGTGAGCGCAGTGTGGCTCAGAGTGACTGTGTGGGATTCAGTGCTCAGTGTTGTGTTTCTTTTGTTAATTCTGACTAAGGATTTTATTTTATGTCATCTTTGAGTCTTCAAAGTACATTAATATAATAAATATAGGGAGTTAGAAAGAAGGGCAGAATGTCTTTAATATGGAACATAAGCATCTTTAAAATACTTGGAACGGTACAAACTCTGTTGCCATTGGTGCAATAAAGGGGGAGCCCCACTTAGGTCTCAGAGTGAGTCTTTAAATGGATCGGTGGATGCTGTTCCAAGGGGTAGCCTGGCTTTCTCGTAGAATGTGCAGAGTGTGCTGTGTCAGTATTTATGTCTCTAAAATATGCCTTCTACTTTGGCAGTGTGTTTGGGCAAGGACCCTAACTAAACTGGAAGCAGGATGGGGAAGGAGTATCGAAAAGTGTTAGGAAAAAATATAATAAAATGGTCACGTCTTAGGGTCAAAAGGCAAGTTTCATGATGGTTTCATAACAGGTTATTTGTGGTTTTACCAACTAGGTAGAGAATAATTCTCAATGAAAAGGATCTCTGGGTTTTGTAAACGGTCCCAGTGTTTTAACACTGGACAGTAAATACTGGAAAGGTTTTATACTGGATCCTTTGGTTCCTACTTTGCTCCTCTGCGTGGAGGCTCTGTGTCCCCAAACACAACAGGCAGGATATGACATCCTGCTTCCCGGGTCGGGGGTAGGCCGCCCGAGAGTATTTGACATTTCATATTTATATCAGAAATAGATGCAGACCTTGCACTCAACATCACAGTTTGTCTTGTATTAATGTTTGCAGGGACTTAATCATTAAGTGACACTGCGGCCCCAAACAGAGAAACTCACTCTGACCATTGGTATTTCCACACCATGGGACACTGTCATTTATTTATGATTAGGGGCCACATGTATAACATTTACCTCTATAGACGTGGGATTTGTGAGATGACACTATGTTCCTTTGAAAGCCTGATTTAGAAGTTGTGCTTTTTTATCAACATTTTCCTTTGAAAGTGGACATTTATGCTAAGATTTCCGCACATGCTGATAACCATGGTACTGTGGAGACAGCTCCCTGCTGGTATTGCAGCAGTGTCGAAGCTGGGTGTGTGCCTTTGACACCAATGCAGGCCAAGTTGACAGTGTTACCTACAGTCTGACTTCGGTTGCTTTACTCAGATTATGTACCTCATAAGTCTATGGTGATAGACAAAAGTTAATTTCATTCAATTTGTGTGATCCAGACTCAGCGCCTGTGGCTTAAGCTGCTAAGGCACCAGCCACATACACCAGAGCTGGCAGGTTCAAATCCAGCCCGGGCCTGCCAAACAACAATGACAACTACAACCAAAAAATGGCCAAGCGTTGTGATGGGCACCGGTAGTCCCAGCTACTTGTGAGGCTGGGGCAAGAGAATCACTTAAGCCCAGAAGTTGAAGATTACTGTGAGCTGTGATGCCGTGGCACTCTACCCAGGGTGACAGCTTGAGGCTCTGTCTCAAATAAATAAATAAAATTGAAAGGGGAAAAAAAAACAATTTGTGTAATCCAGAATTTTTGCTTTCCCAGTTTTGTAGGAAATTGTGAGATTGATTTGGAGATCAAACGATATTTTTGTAGAGCTGGTGTGAAAAGTATACAGGTAAGTTTTTCTTTTAATTTCATAGTTTGCTAAAGTATATTTAAAAAGAAAATTCACAATATGATGGTGTTCAACATGCCCCACCCATGAAGGACTCAACTACATCTTAAACTTTACCTTAGGATTGAAAAAATGTAACCTAACCATTTGTACCCTCATATTAACCTGAAATTAAAAAAAAAAAAAAAAAAATCAGCATTGAGGGGGAGGGGCACCTATAGGCCCAGCTACTTGGGAGACTGAAGCAAGAGAATCACTTAAGCCCAACAGTTTGAGGTTGTTGTGAGCTATGACGCCACAGTACTGTACCGAGGGCAACATGGTGAGACTCTGTCTCAAAAAAGAAAAAAAAATCATTAAGATTTTATTGGCTCAGAATTTTGAAGTTTTTATCTGTAAGTCATGATTGAGAGAAACATGGTTTCAAATGCTCCAGTGTTATTAAGATGCTCAGCACCTGTGGCTCAACAGGCTAAGGCGCCAGCCACGTACACCTGAGCTGGCAGGTTCAAATCCAGACCAGATCCACCAAACAACAATGATGGCTGCAACCAAAAAATGGCCGGGCTATTGTGGCGGGCACCTGTAGCCCCAGCTACTTGAGAGGTGGAGGCAGGAGACTCGCTTGAGCCCAGGAGCTGGAGGTTGCTGTGAGCTGTGATGCCACTGCACTCTATCCAGGGTGACGGCTTGAGGCTCTGTCTCAAAAAAAAAAAAGATTCTCATGAAACTCCTTGCTCTAAGTAAGTGGCCCTGCAGAATCATTTTCTGTTATAAATTTTGGTTTCCCATTTGACTTTAGATTCATGGTACGATGCGGGTGATCCTGGAACCATTGATCGGAGACATGCCCTTAGTTGGAGCTCTGTCTGTCTTCTTCCTTAGGAAACCAGTAAGTCAATATTTATTTCATTTTTATCTTCCCATTCAGTGACAAAAATATGTACGTAGGGAAGAGTCTATAAAGCAGAAACAACATTTTCTCAGCTCACTCTCCTCTTGAGATGCATGAATCCTGTGAGTTTTTCAAATCTCTTTATGCCTTACCTTGTTGTTTATCTCTTGATAAGCAACTTTCTTTTCTGATTATGGGAATATTATTTGTTACAGAAAATTTGAAAACAGACTTTTAAAAAAGTATAGGTTGTAGCTAACATTTTATTCAGTACCTGTCACTGAATATGATTTATAAATATTTCCTCATTTATTTCTCCTAACTCTATAGCTAAGTATTAAATATTGTTTCCTGGTTCAGTGCCTGTAGCTCAGTGGCTAGGGCACCAGCCACGTACACCAGATCTTAGGGAGTTTGAATCCAGCCCAGGCCTACCAAAAAATAATGGCAACTATAGCCAAAAACTAGACGGGCATTGTGGTGGGCTCCTGTAGTCCCACCTACTTGGGAGGCTGAGGCAAGAGAATTGCTTAAGCCCAAGAGTTTGAGGTTGCTGTGAGCTATGACTCCAAAGCACTCTACCAAGGACGATAGCTTGAGACTCTGACTCCAATAAATAAATAAATAAATAAATACATAAATACATAAATATTGTTTCCCTTTACTGTTCAGAAACTGAGATTTTGAGACTCTTATGTTTCCAACCCACACGCTAATAAGTATCAGTGCCACATATTGGTCCAGGTCAGTCTGATGCAGAGTTCATGTCGGTAGTCAATTTTCTTTTTTTTTTTTTTTTTTTTTTTTTTTGAGACAGAGCCTCAAGCTGTCACCCTGGATAGAGTGCTGTATCATCACAGCTCACAGCAATTTCCAATTCCTGGGCTCAAGCGAGTCTCTTGCCTCTGCCTCCCAAGTAGTTGGGACTACAGGCGCCCACCACAACGCCCGGTCAGTTTTTGGTTGCAGCCACCATTGTTGTTTGACGGGTCCAGGCTGGATTCGAACCAAGAGCTCAGGTGTACGTGGCTGGCACCTTAGCCCGTTGAGCCACAGGCGCCGAGCCTCGGTAAAGAATTTTCACAATGACTGACCTGTAATTGTCCCTGTGAGCTCCGTCCAGAGATAAGTGCTCCTATCATTGGATGCATTTCCTTCCCTTTTTTGGTGAGCAGAACGTATAATGAACCATACATACAGTTTTATATACAGATCGAATGTGTCTTACCCAAAATGCTTGAGATAAAAGCACTGGGGTTTAGAGCATCTGTCTCACATTTCAGCAAGTTTCCTGTGAGCGCCATGTTAGTGGCTCAGAACATTTCATATTTGAGCATTTTTAATTTCGAGATGAGGAATGTTGAACTATACTGCTTGTTTAAATGTCACAAAAACTTTTTTTGATTGAGCTTCTCATAGAAGTGTCCAACCTGCCGCCATGGTTTGCAAGCAGATGATTTGAGGCTGTTTTGTTTAACTGTGGTTTCAGCCACCACAAAAATTATGCAAATTATTTTTTGTTCATCAGCGTTCGTTAGTGTTTGTGTATTTAATATGTGGCCCAAGACAACTCTTTTTTTTCTGATGTGCAGCAGCAAATAAAGAAAGGTTGGACACCCTGTTCATAGTGTCACCATTTCCCATTGTTGAGCACGTATGTTATTCCATTTCTTTGTTATAAGTAAATACTTGTTACTCATTATGAGTTACAAAACCAAGACAAGAAAACTGTTTTCCCACCAAACAAACGTTCCTCCTTAGGGCCCTGCAGTCCTGACTGGCCTCTGCCTTTGCTGTGTCATCAGCATCCATAGTCATCAAGGTGCTCTTCTCGGGTGTGGACTGACCCGGTGGGGGCTGTCTCTCCCTGGCAGACAAGACAGCAGAGATTTCTCTGGGATCTCTCTTTCCAGCCTCACTTCCTGCACCTGCCCTAGTCGCATCTTAAGTGCCAGCCACAGGGAACAAGTCACCCTCCAGGAAGGCATCAGCCCCTTTGCCCCCTGCCCCACCCGTGCCTTTTCCTTTTCCCCAGAGCATTATCTTTAGCCTTTTGGTTTTTCTAGTTTTCAGCAGACTTCCCTCCGGGGACAGTAGGGAAGTCCTGTGCATTCTTACCGTTACCAGCAGCTCTCTGAAGATGAGGGACAGATCTGTTTCTATGCAAATTGCTAAGTGTCTGGTGGATGAATTGATCTGTTTCTAAAATATCTCTTCAAGATATGCTATTTTATAATCCTCATGAGCCTTTATGGAGTCCTTTTAACATCATGTACAATTTACCATATTTATATAATTTGTTTCAAATAACTTAATAAAATTTGTTATTTTATTTTAAAATATGGGCTTATCTAGACCAAACCAAGTTTCCTACTGGTGGTACTTTTTATGTGTAGAAACACAGGAATCAAGAGTCATCACTTTGTGTCACCACAAAAATTATTGCTCTTACCCAGTTATTGTTGATTGAATGACAGGCGTATTTGGAATGCATTTGAGTACATAAAACATGGTAAAATTCAAAAGCTAATAGGGAATCTGTGTCTAATTTCACTTTATTAAAATTTAGGGGCCAGACGCCGTGCCTCATGCCTATAATCCCAACACTTTAGGAGGCCAAGGTGGGCAGATCACCTGAACTCATGAGTTTAAGACCAGCCTGAGCCAGAGCGAAACCCCATCTCCAAAAAAATAGCTGGGCATTGTGGCAGGCACCTATCATTCCAGCTACTTGGGAGGCTGAGGCAAGAGAATCGAGCCCAAGAATTAGAGGTTACTGTGAGCTATGATGCCACAGTACTCTACCCGGGGCAACAAAGTGAGACTCTGTCTCAAAAAAAAAAAAGAAAAGAAAGTAGGTGGCACCTGTGGCTCAAAGGAGTAGGGCGCCAGCCCCATATACCAGAGGTTGTGGGTTCTAACCCAGCCCTGGCCAAAAAAAAAAAAAAAAAGAAATGAAATGAAATATAAAATAAAATTTGAAGAAATTCATAAAAATATTTAAAAGGTTTTCTTAACATGCCAGTTACTGAAAAACCACTATGTTTAAGAAAATGACTTCATTAAAAATTATAAAAAAATTAATCTTTAGCTGGGCATCGTGTTGGGCACCTGTAGTCCAAGCTACTTGGGAGGCTGAGGCAAGGGAATCATTTAAGCCCAAGAGTTTGAGGGTGCTGTGAGCTGTGACACCACAACACTCTACTCAAGAAAATAAAACAAAAAAACCCCACAACAACTAATCTTTAACAAATTGCTAAGCAATTTTAATTATTTATCCTTAGCCAGGGAATTTTTAACAATTTTAAAGGAAATCCTTTTTTCCCCTCAGTTCAGAATATAAGAAAATTCAAATCTGGACAGCGCCTGTGGCTCAGTGGGTAGGGCACCGGCCCCCTATACCAAGGGTGGTGGGTTCAAACCCAGCCCCGGCCAAACTGCAACAAAAAAATAGACAGGCATTATGGCAGGCACCTGTAGTCCCAGCTGCTCAGGAGGCTGAGGCAAAAGAATCGCCTAAGCCCAGGAGTTGGAGGTTGCTATGAGTTGTGTGATGCCACGGCACTCTACCGAGGGTGATAAAGTGAGACTATGTCTCTACAAAAGGGAAAAAAAGGAAAATTCAAATCTTTAAGTTTTTCTCAAAAATCAGTACTATTCTTACTTAGTTTGACTCTTCCACAGATGAATTTACTTTTAAAATAACGTTATAATATCAACCTGTAAATGAAATTTTAGTGCTTAGCAAAGAAGGATGGGTCTCCAAAGTTCAGAATTATTTATTTCCTTATATGGTAAATAAAGTTACCAAACTTAGGCTTCAGAGAAAGTTTGCGGGTTTTTTTGTTTGTTTGTTTTAAATACTTTCTACCAGAAAATATGTGAACAAGGCTCGGCGCCTGTGGCTCAACGGGTTAAGGCGCCAGCCACGTACACCTGAGCTGGCGGGTTCGAATCCAGCACCAGGACCCACCAAACAACAATGACGGCTGCAACCAAAAAAGAAAATATGTGAACAGAATTTACTGCTAGCTGCCAAGTAATTCTTCCTCATCCTGGTGAAAAATACATATAGACGGTTTTGTTTTGTTGATTTTTTCTACTCTCTAGATGATTAGAAATATCATGCCAGAAGCCCTTTTGAAACTTTTATATATTTCCCTAGTAAGTTGCTGTATCCACTTGTTAGATGGAGAAAATCCTAAAAATTCCTAAAGCAGGAAGTTTTAGAGCCCGAGAGAAGGCAGTATGACTTCCTGGTTAGGGATGACCATGACCTACAACCTGTTTCCACTCCACTCCTAGCTCTTTCCCTTCTTACTGTGTCCCTTGAACAACTTATTTCTCTGCTCTAAGCCCCTGAGGGTAATACCTATCTCACTGATTAAATGTCAGTAGATATAGATTACTTAGCACAAAGTCTGACACATAGTAAGTCTTCACATTTTTTACCTATTAGGTACTTTTTGTCGTTGTTGCAGTTTTTGGCCAGGGTCAGGTTTGAACCCACCACCTCTGATATATGGGGCTGGCACCCTACTCCTTGTGCCACAGGCGCCACCCCATCTTCACATTTTTTTAGAATTAAATATTTTCCTACATGTAGTTTAGCATTCTGATAAAGTCCTGGTGCTAGAGGTGAGTCACTGGTGGGAGAAAGGCCTGGATCAATGTTCTGATAAAACCAGAGCATGGCCAGGAGCTCTGTAATTGCAGCACTTTGGGAGCCTGAGGCAAGAGGCTTGCTGGAGCCCAGGAGTGTGAAGCTGCAGTGAACTGTGACTGTGCCACTGCACTCCAGCCTGGGCAACAGAGTGAGATTCTGTCTCTAAAAAGAAAATAAAAATTTATAAAACAAGAGCATTCAGTGTTTGCCATTGGCTGTGGGGTCACCGAACTTGGTGGTTGTTGGCTATGCCTCAGGCATACATTCGTAAAGGTGTTTTAGGGTTCTTAGTCTTGTTTAGATTTTTCTCAAGAAAACAATTAGACTGAATCCAAGATACCTTTACCAGAACTTCTCCAAGATACAGTCCCAGGATCACTCCACGAGTTTGTGGGCCTCTTGAATGGTCTTCCCAGCCAGCTGAGGAGGTGCTGGCTTCTGGCCTCCTTTGAGCCACAAATTCCAATTCTCCATCTGTAAGGAGGAAACCTGGTTCTATCTTCTGTTATGAGAAGAAATCAAATCCTATTAGCCTAGGACTTCAGAAATTGAAGTTCTTTAAGCAAAAGAAATAAAAAAGATCTATTTAAAAATAAATACAGCGTATATTGATATCTTAAAACTTACACTGGGGGCTGAAGTTGCATCTCAGGAACCAGCAGTTTGAAAGCCATTCTGTCTGCCCTTTTGCTCCGTTCTTCTTTCTCTCAGATACCAGCTTCATGCAATTCTCCAGTCACGCGCCTGTCTGCACTGCTGCAAAGGCCTTGGGTCTTCCTGCCTCCTCTGCCCTGCCGCTCCCCTCAGCTGGCCAGGAAGACCCCTTGAGATACCAGTCAGATATCAGATGCATTGTTTGAAGCAGGCTTCCAAGAGGCCTGTTCTGCAATCTTGCAGATGAGGCTGCAGTGAGATCAGGAGGTGGGACTGTAGACACAGACCATCCCTGAAGTAACCCAAGAGCTCTCTGGGTGTCTATTCTGCTATGTTTTCTCCAAGTTTCTTGGTTCTGTGTATTGATTTTTTTTTTTTTATTTTGGAAAGTCTTGGCTCAACTCCCAATAGAGAAGCACCCTGTCATCCTCTGGTGACCTACCCCTCCCCTTGTGACCTAGGCCTTTCGTTGGTCTTGTGCAGGAGAAAGTCTGCACCCTGGCCCTGCAGTATGAGCTCTGCAATGGTCTGAGCCTGGGACTAGGTCCTACCATGCTCTCAGCTTTGCTTCCCTCCCCCGAGACTTCTGTGCTCTGAAGGGGAAGGAGAGGTGGAAGCCTCCCTGGCCTCAGTTTCTGCACATGCTGCAGCTGTGCAGAGGCCCGCCTGGTGGGCATGCAGGCCTTGTGTCTGGTTCTCTGGCTTGCCCACACTTGCTTAGGACTAAGTGGAGTCCTCATCGGCTCTGAGGAAGGATTTCAGACTGGCTGGTGTTGCTGAGGCCCCTACTCCCACCATGTTTCAAAGTGGTGCCTGGGACTTTAAAACATAACAAAAATGTTCTTGAACTTTACCACCAACCCATATCTACTACATGAAAAGCGCTGGAGAATTTTGGGAACCATCAGTTTACATTTTTAAGAGATTTCCCAGGTAGGCCAGATACGGTGACTCAGGCCTATACTTCTACCACTCTGGGAGGATGAAGCCAGTGGATCACTTGAACCAGGAGTTTGAGACCAACCTGAGCAACAGAGAGACCCCATCTCTACTAAAAATAGAAAAACTAGCCACATCTTGTGGCAGGTGCCTGTAGTCACACCTACTCAGGAGGCTGATTCAGGCGGACCACTTGAGCCCAGGACTTTGAGGTTGCTGTGAGCAATGACACCATTGCACTCTATACAGGGCACAGAGTGAGACTCATTCTCAAAAAAAACAAAAGAGAGAGATTTCCCAGATGATTCTTACTCTGGACCATGCAACTTGATGCATTTCGGGTGCCTGCATATTGTGTGAGCACTCACATGCCGAGTTAGTGCTGTGCACTGTAAATCTCACCACAGAGACAGACCTGGCATCATAGAACAGAAAGGCTGTCTCCATGGTTTTCATGAAATACACAGTTTTGTTTATGTTCTTCTAGCTGAAACTTGACATCCTTTTACAATCATGGACCGTGTTGCTCATTCTCGGCTCAAAGATGCCATCTACCCTTGCAGATACATGCTCCACTCCCCGTCAGTGTCCTGAAATAGAACTCTTAGTCATCTGGAGGAGGTGGTAGTGCCCATGTCCTGAGGCAGCCTCTTAGGGAGGGAGGGAGCTGCTAATTTTAGTTACTTTCCAAAGGCACTTCCTGACGCCTTCCTTGTTAGACCCACCTGATGTTTCTCCCTGTGTCCTTGCATAGGCTTTTCAGAAGGAGAGTTAAGCCTCTCACACAGACAGGATTTCTCACACACAGATTTGTCTTCCTGCTACTCATTTTCTCATACACACCTGCTGCCCCCACGCACTAATTCTCTCCACATTAGTTCTCTCTCACTCACACCTGTTCTCACTCTCACTTCTCCCTTGCACACTCGCACCCGCCGGTTGTTCTCCCTCACTCTCACTATCACACTCATCCTCTCATATTCATGCTCACGCTCACACTCCCACCTGTTTCTCCTCCCCTCCTTGAGCGTTGCTCTCCTGCTCCCCTCCCTTAGTGCTACCCCTTCATTGCCTTAAACATGGGGACCTTCTTTCTTTCTTGCCTGGGACCTTCTTTCTTTCATTTAAATCTCTTTTCTTTTCAAAACCCAGCTGAGTCCTGTCCTTCCACAAACCCTAATCCCACCTCTTGATGATTCGTTTCTCTGAACTTCAGCAGCACTTAAATGTATCCCAGTCATTCAACAAAAATTGCGTAAACATGCCCTCTCTTCCCTGATGAGTTTATGATTTCTTAAACTGCCTTGTTTTATATTTTTCAATACTCTATAGTTTATAATTAATATTCTTGTGTGGTTTTGTCTTAGATAAAGTAATGGAGCTATTTTTCTGATATGGTTCAAAGACAAGTCATCAGAAATGGTCTCTGCTTGTTTGATTTCTGTTTGGTGAGCTGTGCTTGGATTATAGCTGATATTAAAATGGGTCATGAAACTCCAAAAGTCAAGAGATGGATGTGCTTCTTTATGATGCTGATGTGGGCCACAGTTCAGTCTTTGGTAATGGTAAGAAGTTCTGTATGGCTCCAAGGGATTTCCAGGAAAAGGAGCCCTCAGAGGATGGCTGTAATAATTCTGGCTCTTCTGGTCCTCTCTCCTGCCATCCACAGCTGCCAGGCGCCAGAGTCTTTGCACACATCTTACTCAATCCTCAGAGCCCTGCCATCAGTATCCTTCCCATATTGCTGGTGAGGAAAACAAATCTCAGAGACAGTGTCTTTTTTTTTTTTTTGAGACAGAGCCTCAAGCTGTCACCCTGGATAGAGAGCTGTGGCATCACAGCTCACAGCAACCTCC
>CAUYON010154514.1:0-13706 GCA_963573935.1 Arctocebus calabarensis
GTAGTTGGGTCTACAGGTGTGCTCCACAGCCACCTGCCCCTCCTCCAGTGCAGGTGGGGCTGGAGACAAGTGGCAGGGCCACGGGAGGCCATGTGTGCTCCAGCCATGGCTGGGGCAGGGTGGGGTGAGACAGCCAGGAGAGCAGTGATGCTCACAGGCCCGCCAGCTGCCTCAGCCCCACACCCTTTGGGCCAGGCTTTCCTCCACCCGTGGGCTTCTTCCCACAGTGCCACTTCCTCTGCCCACCACCCTGGGATGGAGGAAGGATAGAGTAAGAAAATGGGACTGACTGCTGCCCCGAAAGCAGAAACTTTTTTTTTTTTATCAGACAGAGTTTTCTTTGATGCCCTCGGTAGAGTGCTGTGGCCTCAAAGCTCACAGTCCCCCACTATGACTCTGGGTCCCTGAAATAAAATGTCCCAAGAGACATCTTTCAGTAGAACCCCAGAACTGTGTCCTCTGAGCAAAGGAGAAAGACACGAGAAAGAAGAGTATAGTCTCCTTAGAATAGGAGATTGCATTTGCCTCTGGAACTGGTGGTCCCTGAATCAACATCCCCTATACCCATGGACCCAGAGTACATCCCCTATACCCATGGACCCATCTCGGGGGTCTTTTTTTTTTTTTGCAGTTTTTGGCCAGGGCTGGGTTTGAACCCACCACCTCCAGCGTATGGGACCGGCGCCCTACTCACTGAGCTACAGGCGTCGCCTGGGGAACAGTTTTCAACCAACCAACATGGCTGACTAGAAAATGGGCTCAACATCATCACATGAGGATGGTCTTATTCTCTAACACAGGTAAGCAAATTAATTCTTCTTTTTTTTTTTTGGAGATAGAGTCTCACTTTATTGCCTTTGGTAGAGTGCTGTGGTGTCATAGCTCACAGCAACTTCCAACTCCTGGGCTTAGGCGATTTTCTTGCCTCAGCCTCCTGAGTAGCTGGGACTCTAGGCACCCACCACAACGCCCGGATATTTTTTTATTTTTATTTATTTTTTATTTTTTTGCAGTTTTTGGCCAGGGCTGGGTTCAAACCCGCCACCCTCAATATATGGGGCCAGCACCCTACTAACTGAGCCACAGGTGGCATCCAGCAAATTAATTCTAATAAATGCTAAAGTCATGTCCTCTGCTTTTCCTAAATTTTAATTAATTAATTAATTTTTATGTATTTTTTGAGACAGAATCTCACTTTGTTGCCCTTAGTAGAGTGCTGTGATGTCACAGCTCACAGCAACCTCAAACTCTTGGGTTCAAATTATTCTCTTGCCTCAGCCTCCTGAGTAGCTGCGACTACAGATGCCTGCCACAATGCCTTACTATTTTTAGACATGGGGTCTGGCTCTTGCTCAGGCTGTTCTTTTTTTTTTTTTTTTTTTTGAGACAGAGCCTCAAGCTGTCGCCCTGAGTAGAGTGCTGTGGTATCACAGCTCACAGCAACCTCCAACTCCTGGGCTTAAGCAATTCTCCTACCTCCACCTCTCAAGTAGCTGGGACTACAGGTGCCTGCCACAATGCCTGGCTTTTTTTTTTTTTTTTTTGGTCGCAGCCATCATTGTTGTTTGGCAGGCCTGGGATTGGATTCGAACCCACCAGCTCAGATGTATGTGGCCGGCGCCTTAGCGGCTTGAGCCACAGGCGCCGAGCCCTCAGGCTGGTCTTGAATCCCTGAGCTCAGGCAATCCAATGCCTTGGTCTCCCAGAGTGCTGGGATTATAGGTGTGAGCCTAATTAAAATGTAAAATAATAAATAAAATACAACCCCCCCTTTATATATTCCACAGTTTCTCACTTCTCTAGGAAATAAATTATCTTGTTCATACTTTTATTACTTTCCAGTTGACCTCCCACCTCCCCACCCCCCGCAAACATCTTAGAGGGTCAAATCTACTCTCAGCTGGGGAAGAGGGCCTTTGCACTTTTTTTTTTTTTTTTTTACAAGAGATCTGCTGTTTGCTGTTTCTACACCAACAAGTCTGGTCTGGTCCAAGAGGACCTCACCTGGCTCCAGGAACATGATACCCACCTGTGATCTCAGAATGAGGGATCTGGCTCAACAGCCCACCCAAGGATGCTGGGTCTGCTCCTCTTGAGCCTCCTCATTGCAATCCTCCTGATATTGACCCTTCCTTGCTCCTGTGTCATCCAACTCCTGTCCTCAATTATTCAAGATGATAAAAAAGATGTCAACTTCAGTTGTCACCCAATTTCTATCACTCCCAAACCCTCTCCCAATGTGCCCCAAACCGGCACAGTCCTACTGACACCTGACTGATCCCACTGAGGAGGATGACCCTGTTCAGCCAGAAGCAATTTCAGAGGTCTGACCATTGATTGTCCCCATCACCCCTTTTAATAGGAGTTGAGAATGTTGGAGGGGGGGGAGGGCCTCACACAGCCACAAATGAAGAAGGGAGCATGAAGGGATCCCTGGGGCAGCGGGGAGCCTTGAGGCTGGGTTGGGGGCAGGTTGGGAGGTGGAGGGGCAGTAGAAGCTCAAGGCCTCGGTGGGGGGGGGATGGTGTTCGGACAATGATTTTCATACAGCGGGGCCAGAGGGGAGGAAGGGAAAGGCCGGAAAATGGGGTATTCCATCCATGTACCATTGCTTTGGAGGAAATTATTTAAGTCTTAATGATATTGAAGTCAAAGAGCCCATTCTCAGGGCAAACAGACCCATTATCCAATTTATGTTGAGGCCAAGTCGTGTTTCAGTAAAATACCAGGTGTTTTGGCTGAATCTCCCTTTGAGGCCTACTTTTTTACACTGTCAAGCAGACACCCCAGCAGTGCTTTTGCCGAGGGGATGGAGGAGCCCACTCCCATGTCTCAGATGTCCTGCCCCCACCTGGGTGGAAACAGGGTGTGCCTATTTTTTGTCAGAAAACTTTAGGTCCGCCCAGCTTTAGAAGCCTGAACTATCATCCTGCGCTGAGCCTGAAGAGAAAAACCAAACGACTTGAGGTCTCCAGGACCCCCGAAGAGAGAACAGCACTGGGAATAAAAACCTCTAGTGAGGCATGAACAAACGAAGGGGACAGCAGCGAGGCCCACGTGAGGACACAGAGGTGTGGAGCAGAGTGAGCCAGCCAGCGGGCCAAGGGGGGTTCTATTTAGGGACCTGCTCAACTTAAATAGCAGTGGGGGTGGAATCCTCGAGAATTCTTGGTAAAGGACACAAAAGATCTAGTAGGCCAGACCCATTGATTCCCACCAAAGGACCCTAATTTACAAAGCCCTCTGGGTAAGCTGTGGAATTTGCCCAGCCCTAAAGCCCCTTGTAAAAGGGGTCTCTAACTGCCCCCAGGCACAGATGCCATCTTTGGACTGCCCAGGTGGGTTGCTGTCCCCTTTCAATAAGCCTGACCTAAACTTCTCTGGGCATTGCCAATTATACCTTTCAGAACAGGGATTACTTTAATAATAATATTCTAATACAGCCGGGAACAGTGGCTCGTGCCTGTAATTCTAGCACTCTGGGAGGCCGAGACAGATGGATCACTTGAGCTCAGGGAGTTTGAGACCAGCCTGAGCAAGAGCAAGACCCCTGTCTCTAAAAATAATCAGGGGTCATGGCTTTCCCCTGTAGTCCCAGCTACTTGGGAGGCTGAGGCAAGAGGATCTCTTGAGCCCAAGAGTTTGAGGTTGCTGTGAGCTATGATGCCATAGCACTCTACCAAGGGAGATAAAGGGAGACTCTGTTTAAAAAAAAAAAAAAATAAATAAATAATACCCCAAACCTATCTTTCCTTCAACCCTCTTGCCAGTTTAGCTTTTTTTTTTTTTTTTTTTAAACCTAACCTTCTTGAATTAAAGACAATCTAGCTCCAGTGCTTTGGTAAATATAATCAAACCACATTTTTCTCTCTGCTTTTCCTCCAAAACCATGGACAAACAGGACACTTCCATGACTACATGTGTGGAGATTTTCCTCCATACACCAGACAGTGAACACCACAGGGTGTCCTCTAATTCAGTTCTGATGCTGTCCTTGGAGGTCGTCTTAGACCCCAGGGGGTGAGGGCTCAGTCCCAAAACTGCCCCCCATTTCAGACACCAGTTGCAAGTCTAGGCCTTCAGAACTTCTGACTGGCTGGGTTCAGAAGAACCTAGAGCAGCTCACAGAACTCAGGGAAACACATACTTATGTTTACAGGTTTCCTATGAATGATATAACAAAGGCTACAGATGAAGAGACGGCTGGGGCAACGGATGCCCCACCCTCTGGAAACTTCTTTAGATTCAGCTATATCTGGAAGCTCTCTGAACCTGTCCTCTTGGGTTTTTCGGGATAACCATGCAGAAATATGATTAGTCTTCAGGGTATAGGGCTCTGTTTGGAATGAGGGTCTTATGCCCTACTATTAGAAAGGAGGGGGAGGATTAGAGCCCTGTCTTAGGGCAGGTGAAAGCCAGAGAGATTCTGCTTCTTGAGGCCTGCACACCCAACACATTATAACAAAAGACCATAATATGAACTATGGGAGTTTTAAGCCAGGAACTGTAGACAAAAAATAGTAAGTCAGGGCGGTGCCTATGGCTCAAAGGAGTAGAGCGCTGGCTCCATATGTTGGAGGTGCAGGTTCAAACCCAGCCTTGGCCCAAAACTGCAAAACAAACAAACAAACAAACAAAACAGTAAGTCGACCACTCAAAGGACTATAACAAACTGGTCACCGTAAGGAACTAGGCCTACTGTACTGATACGTACATGTGGTGCATGTCCGGTTTATGAAAATTAGGTCAACTTAAGGAGGTGGTCAGCTATGGACGTATGTGTATATATCATAACACCCAACTCCCTCTTTCCATTGTGACATCGTAATTCTCCTTAGGTTCAAAACATGGTGGTCATGTTTGATACTCTTTTCCCTCCCTCACATTCTGTCACTTACTACTATGCTTTGTGGTTATTTGAGTATATTTCTATTTTCCCTGTTATATTTTAAGTTCTTGAGGGTCAGAGAGTCTGTCTCCCTAGGACCTGTCACAGCTCCTAAACAAATGATCCAAGAAAGGTTACTTGGCTTGCTGGTGCGGGCTGGTCTGCATCTTGCAACTATCACCTGGCTGAGAAATTGCCTCTATAAATAAGCAGTCTCTGTTTCAGGTATAGTTCTCCCGGATATTTATACCATTTCTTTCCCCCCAACCAAACCTCAAACTTCTAAGTTTGAATTAGAGGTGATATTCAAATCCTTAGCCACAGCACAAACAGACGGCCCCCATAAGAATCAACTTAGCAAAGTCAAGTGCTTTTTTCTTGTGGACAGTCTAGCTGCAGACACTACATCTGCTGGGGAACTCTCGACGAGATTTTACTTGTCCTTGTTCTTTCTGTAGCTTTATGCGATCATGTTCCAGATGGCTCAGCGGTGTTTCCAAAATGAATATTTTGACAGCTTGCTGCAAGCTTGCAAACCTTGTCGCCTTCGATGTTCTAATGCTCCTCCAATTTGTCAGCATTATTGTAATGCAAGTAAGTAATACCATTTGAATAATTTTTCACTGGTGCGAACTATTCTCTGTGTATTGACTGTTTATTCAGAAAATTGATGTTACAAGAATGATGATGAGGTTTTTCTGAATCAAAAAGAGAAAAGAAACAAAAGGCAATGATTAAAATGTCTGCAAGAATAAAGTAATTATTCTAGATGAACCCAGTTTTATTCAGCACTGTTAGCAACATAGGTTTTTGTCAGTTCTTATAATTAAGTGGTTCTTAGAATTTACAAGTCAATGCTGATGAATTATGGGGGATTGGAGGGCAAGAATCTATACTTGATGTGAATATTATGCTATCAGCTCATTATCTCTCTAACATTGTTTTAATAAAGGTGTGACCAATTCAGTGAAAGGAACGAATGTGATAATCTGGACTTGTTTGGGCCTGAGCTTGACAGTTTCTTTGGCAGTTTTTGTGCTAATGTTCTTACTAAGGAAGATGAGCTCTGAACCCTCGAAGGATAAATTAAAAAACACAGGTTGGTTTGACAGTGAATCTTTGACATCTGTTTCCAAGAGGTGGCTATTTAAAGTTTCAGTTTTTTTAACATTGACTACATTCAGTTATAGACCCTTTGAGCATGTTAGAGGATAGTTATGGTAAATGAACTTCTTGGTTGGAGAAAAGCATCTTCATCCTGGTGCTGACACCTCTGCAGGTTTCCTACAGTGCCAGCCTTCCCCTAAATTCTTCCCTTGGTAATTAAGCATTGAAGTACTAAGGAAACATCTGTCTCTCTCTCTCTCTTTTTTTGACAGAGTCTCACTATGTGCTGTCACAGCTCATAGCAACCTCAAATTCTTGGGCTTAAGTGATTCTCTTGCCTCAGCCTCCCAAGTAGCTGGGACTACAGGTGCCCGCCACAAGGCCCGGCTATTTTTTTGTTGCAGTTGTCATTGTTGTTTAGCTGGCCCTGCCGGGTTCGAACCTGCCAGCCTCAGTGTATATGGCCGGAACCCTACCTACTGAGCTATGGGTGCCACCTCAAATATAATTATTTTTGTTAAGCAGTAGAGAACCAGTCCCAGAGGAGTGAATGCTCTACTTAAGGGTCTCTTAAAAGTATTTTCTGTAGCACCTTTGCCTGTGATCTGATTCCCAAATGCGTAGCAGCAGTTGCCCTCTTTCTTTATGCTTTATTTTTCCACATATAATCTGCAGAGCGGCCACCTCATTTGCTTTCCAATGCAAGAGGAAAGGTAGATGACTGTTCCACATAATTTTCTCATTTTTCTTTTCTTTTTCTTCCTCCTGAGGTCTGATTAGACAAGTGGGGAGTGAATTTTTTTTTACATAAGAATTGTATTTATTTAAGGCATACAACATGTTTTGAGATATATATATATACCATATAGTTAATGATTACTATAGCCAAGCAAATTAGCATACTTTCACATAATTACACCCCCTTTTTGTTTTATGCTGAGAACACCTGAAATCTTAACAAATTGATGGTAGACAATATAGTATTATTAGCTATAGTCATCTTGCTACACATCAGATCTCTAGATTTATTTATGTAAATGCAACATCGTATCTTTTGATCAACATGTCCCCTTTCCCCTTACCAGCCTACTCCTGAGAACCATTTTTCTAGTCTCTGCTTCTATGTATTCAACTTTTTTAAATTTTTTTTTTTGTTTGAGACAGAGTCTTACTATGTTGCCCTTTGTAGAGTGCTATGGCGTCACAACTCACAGTAAACTCCAACTCCTGGGCTCAAGCAATTCTCTTGCCTCAGCCTCCCAAGTAGTGGGACTACAGGCACCTGCCACAACGCCTGGCCATTTTTTTGTTGTAGTTGTTTAGCGGGTCTGGGCCAGGTTCAAACCCACCAGCTCTGGTGCATGTGGCCAGCGCCCTAACCACTCAGCTACGGGCGCAGAGCCTATTCAACCTTTTTAGATTCCACATATAAGTGAGATTATGCAGTATTTTTCTTCCTGTTTGATTTATTTTGAGAGTTACTCTAAGTGTGACTTTTGGAAGATGACATAGAAAATCTATAAAACTTACCTGCACAGGTATATAACGGAGACATAATGGAGACTCCTTCCTTATGTGATCACAAGAGATCATTAAAAAATTTTCACCTGTCCTAATTCTAAAGTGTCACCTGCAGGCTGACTTTGGTATGCTGTAACATACATTAATTTCTGTCATTTTCATGTGTGTATGATAGGGTCAAGACCTCACTCGTGCAAGGGCTAAGAGGGGAAGGTAACAAATGTATACAGTGGAGATTTTGGCAACTGGGTGCCCACATCTTGCCCAAAAGTGACAGCTGCTATCAACTTTATCATTGTTTCCATTTAGGAATGCTGGTTCCATGTTGCCACATTTTGTTTTAAAAAACAGGCTGGTTTAGGCCGGGTGGGTGGCTCATGCCTGTAATCCTAGCACTTTGGGAGGCTGAGGTGGTGGATCACCTGAGCTCATAGTTGGAGGCCAGCCTGAGCCAGAGTGAGACACTGTCTCTAACAATAGCTGCCTGTTGTGGCGGGTACCTGTAAGTCTCAGCTACTTGGGAGGCTTGAGGGAAGGGGATCACTTGAGCCCAAGAGTTTGAGGTTGCTGTGAGCTGTGATGCCACGGAACTCTACCCAGGGCGACAAAGTGAGACTCCGTCTCAAAACAAAAGAAAACAAACAAAAAAGTCCAGTTCGATAAAATAAAAAAAAGACATAAAAATATAAAAAGTAGGCCAGTTGTCTAATTTGTATGTGATATCTCTTGATTTTTATTAAATTTAGATCAACACAAAGCAAATACTATACACCCTCAAACAAACCGTGTCTTCAAGCCCAAGTGGACTGTGGTCTGTTAAGTTTATGACTTTTAGTATAGGACATGATTTTTGTTTTTACTTGTTTGAGACAGAGTTTTGTGTCTGGTACGTGGAGTAGTACAGTGGTGTCATCTTAGTTTGCTGTAACCTCCAACTCCTGGGGTCAAGTGATCCTCTTCCTTCAGCCTCCCCAGTAGCTGGGACTATAAGGACATGGCACAACCAGCTGATTTTTGTATTTTTAGTGGGGACAGGGTCTTGCTCTTGCTCAGGCTGGTCTTGAGCTCCTGACCTCAAGCAGTCCTCCTGCCTCGGCCTCCTATAGTGTTAGGATTACAGGTGTGAGCCACTACCTCCAGCCAGGACACACTTTTTATGAAAAGATCTGTCCCAAGCTGGGTACAGAGCTAAAGTGTCACCTGCAGGCTGTAGTTCTAGCTGCTCCAGAGGCTGAGGTAGGACTGCTTGAGACCTGGGGTTGGAGTCCAGCCTGGGCAACATGGTGAGACCCTGTCTCTAAAATTAAAGAAAAAATTGTGTCTGGCATTCCTTTGAGTCTTAATGTGTGCTACTATGACTATTGTGACCACAGCCTCTATGAAGTTTAGATTAATGTTTCTTTCTGTATCATTAGGGTCTGCTCTCCTGGACGTGGCTAATGCTGACCCAGACTGTCACAAAACTGGTGATGAAATTCTTCTTCCAAGAGGCCTGGGGTATACTGTAGAGGAATGTACCTGTGAGGATTGTGTCAAGATCAAACCAAAGGTTGATTCTGACCATTTCTTTCCACTTCCAGCCATGGAGGAAGGCGCCACCATTCTTGTCACCACGAAAACAAATGACTATTGTAATAGCCTGTCAGCTGCTTTGGGTGTTACAGAGAAATCAATTTCTACTAGATAATTAGCCATTTTGACTAATGTAGAGCTACTTTGAAAACCTTTTGTCAGTAGCAAAAGATCATGCATCAGATCTCTTTAGGATGACTTATTTTTCAGTTGCTGGTAACAGCTTGTTGTTGTTTAATTCTGAAAGCTACATTAGACATATTTTTCTACCTTATTGTTGGGAGCTTATCTGTGGGAACTTCCTTAGTTTTGTGATTAAACTCTTGACTCACTGATAAAAAAGTATGGCAATCTCTAGATTCCAGGGTGACCCATTTCTATGGGTAGAGATATACTGTCTCCTGTACACACACACACACACACACAATTTCAGGAAAGATTAGATTTTTCTCTTTACTGTTAAAGGAAAGTGAGATTATCCTCTATGTATTTAAGTAGCAGAAGCCCAGAACTGGGAGACTAAGCCACTGTGTAGTACATGGGTGGTTCTTGGCCTTGTGAGCCTGTAGCTCACTGGAAACATCATCCAAGTAGATGTATAATTGCACACTGTGCTAAAGGTGTACTAGGTACTGTTTACAGCCCAAACACCGATGGACAATAATAACCACAGCTAACACACACCCTCACTAATGTGTCAGAGACTGTTCTAAATGTTATATCCACACTAACTCATATCAAGCAAAAACCTGTAAGGCAGTGGATGTTATTATCTTTATTTTACAGATAATGACAGACACTGTAGTTAACACAGCCAGTAAATGGCTGTCTAGTCCATTTATGTGGATAGAATAGAATACTCAACACTGAGTCACAGAAACTGGGGCAGTGCCTGTGGCTCAAAGGAGTAGGGTGCTGGCGCCATATGCCAGAGGTGGCGGGTTCAAACCCAGCCCCGGCCAAACACTGCAACAACAACAACAACAAAAAAGAATGGAAACTTATTTTTTTCTTTTAGAATAGAAATAAAACTTTTTTTTATTATACAGTTAAACCACAATGTACATCTGATATACATCCCAGGGATTAAGAGATTACAAAGACATAAAGAAAAGTCAACATAATTAGTTCTGAAGTAGAAGACTTGTCAGTACCATTTGTCATACAGTTCACCCTAAATTCACCTGGTAATTGGAAAGACCATCTGTGTTTTCTAATTGGCTGTATTCAAAGGAAAAATAAACTTCCATGTCTTCATAACAGAAGACAATTTTGTAACTTGGAGCCAGGTACCTGCTAAAGGCAGGCTATCACTTTTCTACAAAAACTGTGAGATATGTCCTATCTTCTTACTATTTATATTTTAAAGCAATGGTTCCTAGAGAATGAAGAACAGATACTTACTTTTTTCACAGTTCTGGAGGTTGGGAAGTCCAAGACCAAAGTGCTGGCATGTGGTAAGGGCCTTTTTGCTGTGTGCTTATATGGAGGAAGAGTGGAAGAACAACCAAGCTGAATGTTGCGTGAACCCTCCTTCTTTCAGTGGGGTCTTATTCCCATTCATAGGGGAGGAATCCTATGGCCTGTTCATCTCTTTACAGTGGCCATGGCACTCTACCAAGGCCACACCTCTTGATACTAACACATTGGCAACAACTGAAATTTGGAGGCAATGCATTCAAACCTTAGCAGTGGCAGAACCAGGAATTAAACCTAGGTAGCTTACTCTCTTTTTTTTCTTTATCCATCAATTTAATTTTGTTTGAGTCCCTTCCTCTTGGGCTACTGTTTTTGTCATTACTGAGGGAAGGTTGTGCAAAGGTCCTGAGGTCTTATGGAAAGGCACTATAACAAGGATGCCCTCCGTGGCATAGAATCGCTCATATGTTTTGTGCACGTTTGGAATATAGGGAACTGTGGTGGGAATTTTTGCTCATTTGGGGCCCCTCATAGTTCCATTTGGAACCTTTCAGTGCAATAGGTGACAATAGTGTGGTGGTTAAGGTATTGGCTCTTGGAGCCAGACTGCCTGGGTTTGAATCTTGCTTCCTGTTACCAGGAAACTACAGACCCTGGATGACTATGAGAAAGTTACTTAACTACTCCAGGCCTCAGTTTTCCGAGGATAATAATAGTATCTACTCATAAGATTGTTTTAAGGATTATATGAATAAAGAGTTCATATATACACAATTTCTAAAAACACTTGCTTCATAAATACTTTGAGTTAGTTGCTATTGCTGTTATGATGGTCATTTAGTCCCCTTGAGATCTGGCCTCTGACAGCAGGCACATACTACGCTCCTGTTACATGGCCTCAGAATGTGGTCCCTAGCCTCTCATAAGCCCTCTTTCTTCCCTTACCACCTAGTACAAACTCCTTAATGAGTTCAGATTTTTCATTTTTTTTTGAGACAGAGTCTCACTATGTTGCCCTTGGTAGAGTGCCGTGGCATCACAGCTCACAGTAACCTCCAACTCTTGGGCTTAAGCGATTTCTTGCCTTAGCCTCCCGAGTAGCTGAGACAACAGGCACCCACCACAACCCCCAGCTATTTTCTTTGTTGCAGCTGTCGTTGTTTGGCAGGCTGGGGCTGGGTTTGAACCCAACAGCTCCGGTGTATGTGGCTGGCACCCTAACCGCTGAGCTACAAGTGCCGAACTGAGTTCAGATTTTTCATAAAGCCCAAAAGCTTTAGCCTTTCAATTCTTGGTATTCTATGCTAAAATCTCAGAAGAAGGAATTACAATGTATGTAGCTGCCTCTTGGTTTTTAGGACCCCAGAGTGTACCAAATTCACACACACTCGTCTAGAAGTTGGCCCTGCACATATATGGATTTTGTGTCCTGCGAGTATGTATTTTCCTTTTTATTTAAAACGAGATGGAGGCTAGCAGTGGCTAGTGCCTGTAAATCCCAGTACTCTGGGAGGTTGAGGTGGGTGGATTGCTTGAGCTTAGGAGTTTATGGAGACCAGCCTGAGCAGAGCAAGAGTAAGACTCTGTCTCTAAAATAATAGCCAGGCATTGTGGTGGGTGCCTGTAGTTCCAGCTACTTGGGAGGTTGAGGCAAGAGCATTGCTTGAGCCCAAGAGTTAGAAGTTGTTGTGAGCTATGATTTCATGGCATTCTACTAAGGGTGACAAAGTGAGACTCTGTCCCCCCTCCACCAAAAAAAATAGAGATGGAGTCTCGCCCTTGCTGAGGCTGGTCTTCAACTCCTAAGTTTAAGTGATCTTCTTGCGTCAGTCTCCCAGAGTGCTTGGGATTACAGGTGTAAGCCATTGCACCTGGCATGAATATGTACTTCTGATCTGTGTTTGGTTGGAAAAAATCCAAGCATAAGCGGACCCTCGCAGTTCACATGTCATTTATGTGGGTCAACTGTACTTAACGGGGGTGGTTGGTGGTAGAAAATACTATAAAGCCCAATCTTCAGGAAAAGAGTTGTTTTTTTCTCTTTACTCACATTCAATATAAAACACTTCTATGACCAGATGTGTAGGTTTTTCCCCCTATACACCAAGTAATTCTCAGACACCAACTGCGTGTCCTATAATTTAATTCAATGGAGGGAGTGTTAGATCCTATGGGTTATAAAGGTTCAGTACCCAAAACTTGCCCCTTCAGATGCCAATCGAAAGTTCCTGGTTCTTTTGCCTCAATGACAAAGATCAGCTTCCCTCAGCCCCCAAGAAAGTTCCTGTTGTGACTTGTGCTTCTCACCAACTGGCTATAAACTGGATTTCATGTGATCTCCCTCTTCAGGTTTGATAACTTGCTGGAACACTTAACTTACATTGACCAGTTCATTACAAAAAACATAGATGAAGGGTGGGACCTGTGGCTCAAAGGGTAGGGCACCGGCCCCGTATACTGAGGGTGGTGGGTTCAAAACCAGCCCGGGCCAAGCTGCAACAAAAAAATAGCCAGGCGTTGTGGCAGGCGCCTGTGGTCCCAGCTACTTGGGAGGCTGAGGTAAGAGAATCGTCTAAGCCCAGGAGTTAGAGGTTGCTGTGAGCTGTGTGATGCCACGGCACTCTACCGAGGGCAATAAAGTGAGACTCTGTTTCTACAAAAAACAAAACAGAAAACACAGATGAAGAGGTACATAGGGAGAGGTATGGGTGCAGAGGGGTGCCACCTTTTAGGACAGTTGTTCTCAATCTTCCTAATGCTGTGACTCTTTAATACAGTTCCTCATGTTGCGGTGACCCCAACCACAAAATTATTTTCGTTGCTACTTCATAACTGTAATTTTGCTACTGTTATGAATTGTAATGTAAATACCTGATGTGCAGGATGGTCTCAGGTGACCCCTGTGAAAGGGTCGTTTGACCCCCAAAGGTGTCGCGACCCACAGGTTGAGAACTGCTGTTTTAGGTGTTGCAGTTTGTTTTTTTTTTTTTTTTTAATGTTTTAAGACAATTTATTAGAACATAGTCCCTCATTCAGAAGCCAATGAAATGTTAAAACAGCAGAGGATACATAAGAATATCCCCTCAGTATACATAAGAATTACTTGGTGGCATTTGTGTGTGCCTGGAATTAAAAGGGCCAACATTGCAAAGGCAGTTAATAACAGAATGTACAAGGGCTTGTTTCATTTGATTTAGCA
>CAUYON010154515.1:0-12521 GCA_963573935.1 Arctocebus calabarensis
CAAAGTATCTCAAGAATGGAAGAAAAAGTATCCAATGTACTCAGCCCTAATATGAAGCTAATTTATAGCTTTCATGTGAAGGCTAAAACCCAATTATAGCACAAGAATACAGGGAAAAGGGAAAGGGAGGGGAGGGGAGGAGGGAGGACGGATGGAGGGAGGGCAATTGGTGAGATCACACCTACGGTGCATCTTAGCAGGGTACTGGTGAAACTTATTAAATGTAGAGTATCAATGTCTTTATATAGTGATCAAGAAAATGCCATGAAGGCTATCTCTAACAGTATGACCAAAATATTTCTGATTGTATATGAAGCACATTCTGCCCTATGACTGCACCAATGTACACAATTATGATTTAATAAAATTATTAAAAAAAATAACACACATAAACATACAAAATCTAAAAGATATAAAACAGAGAAAATCGTAGAGTGTCTTCCTAGGAAGTAGTGAACTTCCTAGGAAAGGTTTCATGACAGAGAAAATACAACCTGGACTGCAAATAATAAGCAGAGTGAATGGGGGTCAAAGGTAAAAGTAGAGGAAATTTTTGAGAGAGAAAAGGAACATATTAGCAAAAGGTGCAAAGGCATTTAAACTTGACCCACAATGCAATGGATCAATTTTTACATACAGAACATGAAACCTAAAAGCAAAATGTTGAAAAGATGATAATATCTTGATGTTTCCTCACAAGTTATGCCTAAATTGTACAGAAAAAAATACTTTTTAAACTGGAAAAAATTGGGAAGGTTGGAGATTTCATCAGAATCTAAAATCTAAATGTTTATTTCATTAATCTTGAGCAGAAAGAGAAAAATAACTGCTATGATTTGAAATATTTGCAAGATCTGGGAATAAATTGAGAAAGGACCTACCAAGACCATTTTGAAAAGATTATGGAAATACATATTTTTTATTTACAAAGGCAAAAAAAAAAATCTGTGTGCCTCTGGGACTAGGGGGTAGAGGCAGACAAGTTCCATTGTGGCAGCAATGGAATATATTCAATACATTCATTTATATTATTAAATAGTGTATATCATTTCCTGGTATTAAAATAGCATGTAGTCAATGATTCAATATGATGCATAAACTGGTAATCAATTACATGTTAAACCGATGGCTAGATTAACCATTTTCTCTACTAAATTATAGACCTCCCTAAAATGGTATATGTGTGAGTGTGTGTGTCCCCATGACCAGAAGTTCTTTCCACCATGCATGACCCAGAGCATTTTCCATCATTCATATGGCAACAAGAGTCCCAGAGAGGGTAGTCCTGAATGCTATTTCCTCCATTTCTCTGCTTTCTCTTCCTGTAGAATCTTTGCAGCAGAGTAAGTAGAGTAGCACATATGAAAGACTACTACCATTACTCAGCATGCTACATGTTTTTTGAATCTCTCTATGCTCATATTTCTTTTACACATTGAGTAAAAATACAAGTGAAGAAATGCAACCGTGACATGTGGGCAAGCATATACACAGTTTAGCATGTAGATGTCAAAAATACTTGGTGTTTCTCCAAGTCTGAAAAACACATGAAAAACAGCTGTATAGGTAATCAAAAAGGCAGACAGGAAACATCAAGAGACTGATATGTAAGAACAGAGGAGTCCAAAAGTCTATGGAACTTCCACTCATCTTACACATCTATAGAAAAAATTTTGTTGTTGTTACAGAAAAACTGAAATACTAAAGTTATTAGTAAAAATTATGGCAAACCTAACTCAAAAATGATGAAACATGTTTGCTATGAGCAAAGACATAAAAATGTTCACAGCAGGATTCTGGTAAATACTGCCTTAAAAACAGAAAGTAGATGGATTTCTAGAGCTCAAAGGATTATAAATTTGTCACTATCATTTTTGTACTTTTCATTCATATCATCACACAAATAAAATTACTTCCATTGTTTCGAGATACAAGTTACTATTATATTTGGGTATCCTTAATAATTGATAATTGGTAATTAGGTAAAAGGATAGCTACCTTCTTTCTTGTTAAGCTCTCCTTCACATTTGTTTGAGCATTCTAAAAGTAATCCTAATAGTAATGTAACATACAATTAAATTCTAAGTTTAAAACCTTAGATATAAATAAATAAATACATTTTTAAAGGATAAGAGAACAGAGGAAATCAATAAATAGAATACATGTGTTGGGCTAAATAGGTAATAATTTAAACTATGTACCAGGGAAAAGTAACACTAAATCTTAACTATTATTCAAGTGTTACCCAAATAAATAACTTCATGAGATTAATTGCTTTAAGAATCAAGAAAATGTGAGTCTACATACTAACTCTTCCTATGAACTTGTCTTTTGACATTTTAATGTTTCACATTAATAGCAAGGTTTAATTGCCTTACAAAGACCACTAGTGTGTGTTCTGACAAGCTATTTATCACAATCTTTTCTTCTAAACTATGAACAAGGTTAATAACATATTATAAGGAAATTACAACCACTGATTAAATTAGCAATATGTGTGATGAATTCAATATGAATGCAACATTAGAGTTTAAAGGAGGGCTCTAAAAATTATATTATTACTTGCATCCACAAAATATTGGGTGAATTGTGTGTCAGGTATGATGATCATGAATGTGTTGATAATATTTTCCAGAATTCACATTCAATCAACAAATTTCACAAACACTCGGTATACACCTAGTATGTGCTACAAGAGACATACCTCCTACCCCAAGAAAGTTCAGTAAATGTGGAAGTTAAAACAATTAAATATTACAACAATGTAATAACACAAACATACTAAAGTAATTTAAAAGTCTATGAGAGGATGATTAACAGTGTCTAGAAGACTCAGGAAAAGCTGATACCAGGTCTTGAGGGTTGAGAAAGAGTTCAAAGTTCACCAGGCAACCAGAGAAACAAAAGCAGACAGAACACACAGAGACATGACTGTAAGAGAGCTATGTTTGGAAGGTGTTAGAAGGTCAGGATATTGAGTGGAAGGAGACACTGCTGAAGAAGACTGATAGGCAAGGCCACAACTTGAGGATAGGTTTGCTGCATCCTTATTTTTGTACTGAGAGTTCTATCACCTTCTTTACATATCAAGCAGTGATACGAAGAGATATTACAAGATGTTCATATAAGAATTAGATATAATAAAAATACATATTGGCTAGTACCTGGTTATCATTCAATAAATGGTAAGTAACTGACATTATTAAATCACCTTGCCTTACAGACTAAATTATGTGGAAAAACTTAAAACTCAGTATAAAAAAACTCCTTCAGAGCAAAAAGGATAAAACTGAATGTGAGAAGGAGCAAACACACACACACAATCAGAAATTCATTCTGTTTCTAAAGCAAAGGGTTTCTAAGACTTTAAGAACTATCAAAAATCTCTCAGAACTTAGATCTGTGTGAACAACTCATTGGCCGTTCAAGATGATTTTCTGCCCTATTTTAAGTTACTTTCTTCAAAATAGCAATTTCCCCATCATACTAACTATTGAAATCTCTAACGAAAAATATTATGAGTGTGCCAGAAAGCCCTATTTGGGAATGGGGAATAACTGTCTGCCTCTCATCCCACCCCAACACACATTCATATTCATATTCTGCCCCCCATGTTGATGTTTTTACAGGATGACTCCCTAGGTAACATAAGAAAAGCAAGACAGATGATATCATGCAGAAAAGCCCATGTACTTAGCATTCCTTTCTTCTCCTTCATCCAAAAGAAAAATTCTTAAAGGGTGGTTGTTATAACATGTTGAGCTATAACATTTTTTAAATAACTAGTTTCAGGCCAGGCATAGTGGTTCATACTTATAAATCCCAGTATTTGGGGAGGCTGAGGAAGGAGGATCACTGAGCCCAGGAATTCAAGGTTATAGTGAGCTGTGATCACACCACTGCACTCCAGCCTGGGTGACAGAGCAAGACCTTGTTTCTAAAAAACCAAAATAAATTTAATTAATTAATTACTTAACCATTTCAAAGTGAGGTAAACTTCTTAAGGTAATAACCGATCATGGTAAGAAACCCAGAGAATATTCCCAAAAATATTTAAAAACAGAAAACTTAAGATACTTTTTCATTTTGTGCAAATATTCCTCATTTATAATAATATCAGTTCCATAAAGCAATAAGTTAAAAACCTAAACATTTGCTTTTTTGGTTTGTTTGTTTGTTTGTTTGAAATAGGGTCTAGTTATATTGCCCAGGATAGTCTCAAACTTCTGGGCTGAAGTGATCCTCCCACCTCAATTAGGATTAAAAGCACATGGCATCAGAGCTGGGAGTTGTAATATATGGTTGATCCTCTTAAACAATCTTATAATTATTAGCATATCAAAAGATGGAATAAGAAAAAACTATAGACCACACTGAACTTGATATCACCAATTAATTAAAGTTGTGGAAAAAATAACTAATGTCAGGAAATTCTCAGCTGAAGCTCAACTTGATTTAAACTTAGATGATTTTAAAAAGCAAATCAAAATGAATTAGGGATGACAACACTAACTTTAAACTTCTTGAACTGGGCCAGGTGCAGTGGCTCACACCTGTAATCCTAGCACTCTGGGAGGCCAAGGCGAGTGGATTGCTTGAGCTCACGAGTTCAAGACCAGCCTCAGCAAAGGTGAGACCCCCATCTCTACTAAAAAATAGAAAAACTGACTTAAGAGGATCACTTGAGCCCAAGATGAGATTGCTGTGAGCTATGACGCCATTGCTCTCTACCCAGGGCATTAGCTTGAGAATCTTTGTCTCAAAAAAACAAAAAGAAAAATTTCTGAACTGTCCACTCCTATCACAAAGTATAATATGCCATGTAGCCATAATTTGGCTATTAAATTTCCTTGGTTTCTTCTAAAGGAAGTAATTAAAATAGCATATCTTTAATAAAGGTCATAAAAACAAATCCAAAATGATCATCTTTATCTTAATGATACAGACACAATCATGTTATCAGCCCACTCAAAAACTTCAAAGACACTCCAGTATCTCCAGAATTAAGTACAAATTTATGAACAGGATATCTAAAGAACTCTTTGCTGTGACTGCCTAATAAATTTTACATACATCCTCTTATCTAGCCAATACTCCAGGCAAAAGAACCCTGGCTTAAATGACCCCATACCTATACCTTTCTTAATCTAGTTTATCTCAATGCCCTTCCCCTAACTCAACCTCACAAAACCTTTACCCTCCAACCCCAAGATGCAAACACTATCACTTCCATGAAACTTCCAAATCCTGTTAGGTATAAATACCACACTCTCCCTCTGTTCTTTCATGGTATTTTTCATATCGTTCTCTATTACTTTTCACAGTATTTTTCCTGCTAACACATCTAAATTTGGCACATCTTTATCCCCTCTCTCATTTCCACAAATCATGCATAAAATCCTTGAAGATGAAACTGTTTTTATTATCCAGCACACAGCCTTATGCACAATCTTTTATATGTCGGTGCTCCAAAAATATGTTTAACTAAACTGAATCCTCATGAAAACAAGAAACATGTAAAACTGCAATACTTGATTACTAAGAAGCTAATAATTACCATGAAGGCCAAAATGATCAACAGTATCACCATATTCCTATCAAAACCCCTTAATTTGTTTATTATGCCTCCTCACTCTCAACAATCCCGTAGTATACAGTACAGCCAAAAAAGAATTGTTGAATAAATGAATGAATAAATAACATCAAAGTAAAACCAATATGCTAAAGGTCTTGGAATAAATAGCTTTAACATTTAAGAAATTGTTCTGGGAGGCTGAGGCAGACAGATGGCTTGAGCTCAGGAGTTCGATATCAGCCTGAGCAAGAGTGAGACCCCATCTCTACTAAAAATAGAAAAACTAGCAGACATATGGTGCATTCCTGTAGTCTCAGATACTCAGGATAATGAAGCAAGAGGACATCTTAAGCCCAAGAGTTTAAGGTTGCTGTGAATTAGGATGACACTACAGCATTCTACCCAGGGCGAGGGAGTAAGACTCTTGTGTCAAAAAAAAAAAAAAAAAAATTAAGAAACTGTGATTCAAAACTATTTCCGGGCTTAGTATCCATCTTGGTATAATAAATGTTAGCATTAAATAAAAAAACCAAGTACTTATTATAGTTAATGCTAGATATACTAGTAACTATTAAGAAGAGAGGGGGGAAAGGTTAAGGTTAACACTGCTCTCAAAAAAGATAAAACCTAATGGAAAGACAAAACAAGAAAATATAGGCAATCAATGAAGAATGTAGCCTTGAGAAGGCCACAAGGAAAATATATATATGAGGAGGGAAATCATTCAATCACAAAGAATGAACTATAGAACCCCAAAGTACATGGCAAAGGAGTAGAATGATCCTTAGGATCCATTAGTATTTCCTAAGACTCTGACTTCAAAAACATGCTCAGATTAACCTTTAAAGCTTTAGTAATTATTAGAGGCAGGGTACGAAGTCTTTTTCTGAGCAATACAAAACAAGACATTAGTCCAGGTGTGATAGCTCACATCTGTAATCGTAGCACTTTGGGAGGCATAGGGGGGAAGACTGCTTAGGGCCAGGAGTCTGTGACCAGCAAAATCTCATCTCTACAGAAAAATGGAAAAAAACTATCAGTCATGGTAATGCTCACCTGTAGTAGCAGCTACTTGAGAGGCTGAGGCAGGAGGATCATTGAGCCCAAGAGTTGAGGTTGCAGAAAACTATGATGATACCACTATACTACAGCTTGGGCAACAAAGCAAGACCTTATCTCAAAAACATAAAAAAAATAGAGAAAGAGATTATTACCAAAGTACCCAAAAAAAGAATACTGATAGGATACTTTGTTCCCTGTTCCAAGAGCAGGTCAGTATATCATAAAAGAAGAAATTGAGCAAATACGGAAAAAATATCAATGTAGATAAAGTAGCAATAAGTAGTAAAAACAGCAACAATTTGAATCAGAAAGATAACATCATAAGATTTAGAACTCTGGCTCTGATAACATTAGATATATAACCTTGGGTACTTTGTTTAATTTCATTCAATCTGTGTCTTCAAATATAAATAAACGTTTTTACAACCTCTATACCCCACTGAGTTGCTGTGAAGACTACAAGATGAGAGGAAGAAATATCTGTTAACTATTTACTTCAGTACCTAGAAGGGCATAGGAATCTTAAACCCAAATTTAGCATACTTTCAAAAAAAGAATCAAACCAACTTTCCCTAGAATCTCTGGCTATTTGCATCGTAGATATCAGATAATTTAGTCTCACACCTTGGTTACCAAAGATAAAAAAGATCTCAGAGGAAAGTTAAGACTTGGTAATCAGAAAGTTGGAAATGGCTCAGTTCAGAAATTTCCTTCTTTATTTGCTTAAGTATTCAATATAGCAGTGATTCCCAGGCTCCTGAATTTCACTGACCTATAAAATTACAGAAACTACTAGTGGACATTATAGGCTTGTCAACCCAGAGAATGACCCAATCAGTAAACTTTTTCTAAAAACATATTATCATCATGGTTATCTAAAAAGACTAATAATATAAATTAAGAAGTAAAAAAGTAAAGAATATAAGCACTATGTGAAATCCTTTAACCGAATACAATTTCGCTCTATGAGAAACTTACTACATATTTCTTTTTCATTATCTTAAGACCATTTAAAACTTTTAACAGGTGATAGCAATCGTGAACCACTATTATATCTCAGCATTAACCATTTTTAAAGAACCCTCCATTGTCAGCACTTGGGGATGACTATTATAAAGAACTCAGAAAGCAAGCACAAAAAGTTTTTCCTTTCTAAGACCAAAAAAACACTAAAGCAAAACCTCTTCAGATCTAGGTGAGGAAACAAGCATTTTGCACAAATACGTTGGCTCTTAAGGAAGACTCACCATTGTCAGACTTAAGGAAGCAAAAAGTGAGGCAAAGGCTCCCTCTGCTGACAAGTCGAGAAAGAATCCAATCCTACCTACCACAAGGCTATTGACTTTAAAAATCTTCCCAATACTGATTGAATGTTGCACACACGTTTACTTTTGTCTATCAAAAACTGGCTTTCTTTTATACCTTAAAATGCTAAAATACGACTTCATAAGATATGAATGTGAACAATGTGTATAATTAGGTAACACCCTTTGAGTGTTGCAATGAATTCTAAATCAGCTTTCAAATTCCTTGGTTTCTGCGCTATGCTCTTAAAGTTAACTGAGCTCCAATTTCATACAAAGAGGAAATTAAATAAAGAAGTCTAAAAAAGTGAGGAAGGTTTTAAGAGGTTATGCAGAACAAAGATAACAATCTATGAATGCACTGATGACCTTGTCTCATCAAAGTCCAATGAAATTAACAGAATCAAATTAAAAATTTCAAAATTAGCAATTATAGCCATTTACATTCATCTTATTAGCACATCCAATCTCAGAACTATTCTGTAACCTGGGAAGGTGAAAAACTATTGTCCTGGGGCAGCACCTGTGGCTCAAGGAGTAGGGCGCCAGTCCCATATAAAGGGTGTGGCGGATTCAAGCCTGGCCCCGGACAAAAACCACAAAAAAAAAACTGTTGTCTTCATTTGACTGTAGAGAGAAGAAAGACTCAGGAAAGTTTCAAGATTTGTTAAAGGACACACAACCGGTAAGTAACCGGGCTGGAACTCAATACTATGTCTTCTAATCTCCACACTGTTTCTACAATGGAATAAATGCATGGAGTAGATACCTAATAACATAATTTCTAAGTTCCTGTCTGATTCCAAATTTAACAGGGCCTGTCATCACAAATGTATTTTGTATGCTTATAAGTAACATCAGATTTAAGTGTAAAATGTCAAATATTTCACTTTAACAGGCAAAACTTAATATAGATGCTTGCTGAATTCTTTATTAACTGCTTACAAAGATAAATAAAATTAAATTATAAAATAAGTAGAGAAAGAGAATAGCAAATAATAAATTAAATTAATTAAATTAATAAATAAAATGTCTGTTCAAAGCAGTATTTTAAAGTACATCAATATGCTATTCAAAAAAAGTAAATAAAATTTGGAAGCCAAAAACTAAGTGAGAACCCACAAAGATAAACAGAGCCCCCAGAGGCATTTTCCTAAACCAGATAACTTTAAGCTTCAGTTTTCATGGACTCAAATGACATACAGTAAAGGAGAAAAAATTTGAGGACCACTCTTTTTTGTGGCATCTAATAAATCTTACATTCTCTGTAGCCTCACAGAATAAAGCTAAGACTGCAAAAAGCTCTATCTCAACATCAGAACGTAGAAATAGCAATCCCCCACAAGCCAAAAAGAAAGTAAAATAAAGTGCATATCTCAAAACTGGGAACCAGATGAAGGGGAAAAAAAATCTCTCCTAAGAATTCATAAACCCAGGCTGATTTGAATATGGGCTTGCAGACCAAATTCATTCTACTGAATGTCCCATGACACCTCAGTCTGTATTTAGCACATAGTGATCCTGGGTTGGAAGCACCACCAAACACCTGATAGAAGAATACTCAAACCTTTGAAAGAACACACCAATCATTCCCATGGACAAAGTTTCAAAAAATATGACCTCCCAGTCAAGGTCATAATATATAAAGAATTGAAGACAATATGAGCAAGAAATAGCAAAAATAACATTAAGCAGAATCAGAATTGCAAAGACTTCACATACTGAAATTATTGACAGAAAATACAAAGATATTACACTTTCTTTATTTAAAGAAATAAAAGCAAGTATTAAAAATATGATTAAGGGACTTTATCAATGACCAACTAAATTTTTTAAAAGAACAAATGAAACTTTGAAAAGTAAAAATATATATAATAGTTAAGTTAACAAAACTCCAATAGTAGTTTTAATAAAGATTTGTTAGGCTCAGCACCTGTAACACAGTGGTTACAGTGCAAGCCACATACACTGAGGGTGCCAACCCAAGCCAGCTGAACAACAATGACAATTGCAACAACAAAATAAAAAAGCCGAGTGTTGTGGCAGGTGCCTGTAGTCCCGGCTACTTGGGAGACTGAGGCTAGAGAATTCCTTAAGCCCAAGAGTTGGAGGTTGCTAATGAACTATGATACCACAGCCCTCTACCAAGGGCAACATAATGAGTCTATGTCTCTAAATAAATAAAAATAAAGATTTGTTATAACAGTGATTTAGGAAATAAAAAAATAAATCTAAAGAAATAATACAGGATACATCAATAAAAGAGATAAAAAATATAAGTAAAGAGACATGAAGATGGGGTAAGACAGTCTTAACATATAATATCTACAGTTGTATATTCATAGGTAGATAACAGAGAAAATACAGAAAATATCATGTGCAAAAAATAATGACTAAGAAATATGCAGAATTGTGGAAAGTCTCCAATCCTATGATCCAGTTTTAAACCAAATAGATCCCAACTAGAATAAATAAACATAAGCCCTCCCTCAGATACCTAATAAGAAGCTACAGGATGGTGACTCAAGTCTATATGCCTAGCACTTTGGGAGGCCAAGATGAGCAGACTGCTTGAGGCGAGGAGTTGGAGCTCAGCCGGGGCAAGAGCAAGACCCCAGTCTCTTCAAAACATAGAAAAGTTTGGCCAGATATGGTGGCATGCACCTGTAGTTTGGAAGTCATAGTGAGCTATCCCAAGGAACACTATCCCAAGAGATGCAGTGAGACCTTGTCTCAAAAAAGGAAGGGAAAGGGAAGAGAAAGAAAATACAGAACACCAAATGCAGAGAGTCTCTTAAAAGCAAATAGAAAAGACAGATTATCTAACAAAAAAGAAAAAAACAGCTACACTGAAAGCTGACATCTTTCTATCAAGAGAAACCAGAATAGAGTGAGATGTTTATCTTTTCTTTACTAGGGAAAATTGCATTATTTTTAATGCTATAGAGTTAACTTAGCATTGCCCATTCAGCCTTCTTCCAACCTTCTCCAAATAAAACTTTTAACGTACTAAAACAAAGATGCCATTCACAATAGATAGCCAAAAAAACAACTAGATTCCTAACATACTGGTTTGAACTCAACTTTCAGATCTTAAATTAACTTCCTCAGGAAAGCTAAATTAAATAAAGTCAAATTAAGAATTGTACCCCTAAATGTACCTTTATCATCATGGCATCTTTTCCTTCACAGTAGTTGTGACTTTACACCTATCTGTCTACTAAATGATAATCTACTTAATGTTTATCCCCCTCCCCAAACTTCGAAAAGCCACCTCTATGTTTGGCTCATCATCGTATCCTTAGTGTCTACCAGGGTGCCTGGCACATAAATGGAAGAAAGAAAGAGAGGGAAGAACCAACAACAATGACAACAAAAAGATAAAAATCTAAAGTTTTACTAAAAGAAATAAAATAACATTTAAATAAATAGAAAAACATTGTGTTCCTGAGGGGAAAATTCAATGTCATAAACACATCAGTTGTACATCAAAATAATCTATAGACTTAATGCAAAACCAAACTATATTTTAACATGATTTTTTTTTTCATAGAACTCAAAAAAATATTTATTTAGGTTCAGGGTGACATGAAAAAGAATAAGAATGACCAAGAAATTTCTTTTACAAGAAGAACCATAAGGAATGAATAGGCCTCCTACAAATAAAACATACCATACATTAATGATTTTAATATGGTATCAGGATTCATAGTAGATTAAATGAACAAAAGTTTAAGAGCAAACTAACGACTGGGAATTTAGCATATGAGAAAAGAATATTCATAAATGATGCTTGGTCCCCTGGATATATATTTGAGGAAAAAATAAAATTAGGCCTTACTGTATACTATATCTAAAAATAAATTCCAGAAAACATACAAAAGTATTTTAGAATATTAGTGTAGGAAAGGCCTTAAAAAGAATGATAGAGGAGCAGGGGCGCAGAGCCACACGCAGCAGAGCCGAGCCGCGCCGCACCGCAGCCGCCGTCGCAACCGGATCCTCGCCCGCCGCAGGGACCTCCGCAGCGACGTGGATCGGCTTTGGTTTACATACCTGAAAAAGTAGAGATAATATCTCTTAAGATTGGGGGGAGGAGCCAGGATGGCGGTCTGTAGCCAGCTTTCTGCAGACACTCCTGTCCAGAAGGAGAGTTAAAGGACAGAAATTTAGCAAGAAAGCCAACGGTTTGGAGCTGAGCCAAGAGACAAGGTCGAGGAACCCACATCAACCCTATTGGAGCGACCTGCGACCCCAAGGATACAAATAAAAGGTACAGAGCACATCACCAGGCGGACGGGAGTCCCCTCCCCCAAGAGAACAGCTCGCAGTATACGCCATACTTCCATACAAACAAGCGAGCAGAGTTCGGCTGTCCTCCCACTGTACCCCACAGGAGAGACCCTCTAAAAACCAGACCTCCTTCCCCTGTGCGGCGACACCCTCCTGCCAGGCATAAAGCGGTATAAAACTGTATATATTCTCCACCTGCAAGTTGGAACTCCTGGCACTCCCCTCCACTCTCACCCTGAGGTCTGGAGGTCTGTCCCCCATGGAGTCCAGATTCTTGAACACTTTCT
>CAUYON010154519.1:0-21794 GCA_963573935.1 Arctocebus calabarensis
GGCCTAAAGGTGGGGAGACAGGGAAAGACCGGGAGAGAAAGGGAGAGAGCTTTTCTTTCCCCACTTGAGTTCTCTCTCTCTACCAGGAGCTTTAGTGTTTTCTGTATTCTTTTCTGTAAATAAATTCTGTCTTACCACTGGGGGGGGGAAAAATGCCATGAAGGCTATGTTAAACAGTTTGATGAAAACATTTCAGATTGTATATGAAACCAGCACATTGTACCCCTTGATTGCACTAATGTACGCAGCTGTGATTTAATAAAAAAAAATAATAATAAATAAAAGAAGGAAAGAAATTTAACACAAGTTTAGTAATTTGGGCATAATGTCATAACTGTGAATGCTGGGAATTACTGTAAACAAGTCTTTTCTAGAACAGATAAAACACCACCAAAAGTGTCATTGCTACGATCCCAGTTACATGCTGCAGGACTTATGGTGGCAAATGGTCAGATCATTTAGCAAATTGGTACTTGTGATAACTACGTCATATGTGAATTTTAAAAAGTGCTATACATCAAACAACCTAGAAGGGAAATTGATTTGCTCAGGATAGTGTTACTCAAAAAGTGACTCTAGTGATAGTTCAAGATTCTTTTGTGCCCGGAGAGTTCTTAATGAAAGGTGAGGAGGAAAGACGACAAAATGCTTTTTTGAGTTAAATATGTTTTATAAAATACAATGTGATTTTGAACACGTGCATACAACTAAATGGAGGAAATACCATGTGCAAACATTTAGCCATTTCAGTCTCAGTCTGAAAAGTTAATATAAACAAGTTGTAAAAAAAAGAATCCCACAATTCATTTTTGGAAGAGATCATCTCCTATGGAAAATGGGAGCTTTTCTTACATTCAAGATTCACTTAAATTTGGACATAAAAAGAAAGTATCTATTTCTGGAGATGACCTTACTTTTTCTTTAAAAGAAGCCCTTGGAATTTGCAGAGAGGAGGATTGATTCAAGTTTATTAAACTACAGGAAGTGAAATCATAAGACAGCTTGAATAATCTCTTAAAATGCTGTTAAAATATGCAAAGTTTATGCATATATAAATGTGCCAAAAATACATAGGAAAAAAAAAAACCTGGAAGGAAATACAAGAAAATATTAACAGTGGCTGACTCTGGGTAATAAAATTCATGTTATATCTCTGTGTTCTTTTCTGTTTTCGTTTTTTTTATAATGAATATGCAGTATTTTAACAATAAGAATAAAGGGAAAACTTACACAATCACTTAAAAAGCACATATGAAAGAAAACTCTTGATTTGATTTATAGCTCCATACTATGGAGAGTAAGTAACTCAAGTAAATGGAAAGGTTTCTTACACAAAGACCAATTCCCTGTGGTCAATGGATACTTTTCTGAAAGAAAATGGACCTAGCCAGCACATCTTCTTTGTTTTTTAATCTTCAGCAACATACAGAATATCATACAAAAGATAAGCCTTGGAAGTTCTTGCATAAATTATTATCATTTTTAGAGGCATGGTCTATTCATTTTAGATTTAGGGTCTTGCTGTGTTGCCCAGCCTGGAATGCAGTGGCTGTTTATAGGCACCATCAGTGATCACTGCAGCCTCAATACCTGGGTCAAGTGTTCCTCCTGCCTTAACTGCCTGAGTAGCTGGGATTATAGGTGTCTGCCCCTGTGCCCAGATTTACATAAATCATTAAGACTTTTGTTTGGTTTAGCATGTATGCTTTGCATTGTGTGACCCATCTAAGGTCTGAAATACTCCAAATTCTAACCAGCAGGATGCTGGGATAGTCACAGAAAGGACTGACCCTGCATAAAATAGTTAAAAAGTGCTCAGCACATTTTAGACCATTTCACATGAATTCTCATTGTTCTCTAAAAAATTTAGAAAGATTACTTTAGGGGTAAAGGTAATTTTGGTCTTTTTTTGACATTGACTCCCTATGACCTTCAGTAAGTCATGTATTTTGATTTGCTACCTTTAGAAAGTGTTTTTGTTTTGTTGTTTTGTTTTGTTTTTGTATGTGGGTTTCTTTTTTCTTTTTTTTGTAAATTACTTTGACCTACTTGGAAGTAATGCCTGTTCTAAGAACTTTGAACACAAATCTGTTCTTGGGATGCCATTTCTCGTTTTTCTCTTCTGTAGCCATTGTGAGATGATACAGATTCAGTGGCAAAATGACTTATTTTTTTGCATGCTGTTGTGATGAGTGGAAGAAAGGAAAAAAAAACTAGAACTTCTCTGTATCTAAAAAGAGGCTTCTCAAGATCTCCCAGGGGATGTGATTGCCCAGGTTCTAGAAGACGAACCCTCTTTGCCACCTTACAAATCCTTGACAGGTGACCTGCCTGTAATATGCACTGCCTGTTGCTTTGGACATCACTTGACACTAAAAAGCTCTGCATTTTGTATTTTTGCATGTCAGAATCTTAGCCAGAGGAATTCAAAATAAATATTTAAGTGGGTTCCTGACTTTTCCTATCAAGGAGCCAGTGAGACAGGCAATTTGCTTAGCAAGTCTTTTTGTTCACCCTTTTTTTTTTTGTATTGAAGAGAGATGTTTCCTTCAGATGATTCCCAATGCGCATGCATTATATGATCAGAGCTGACGACAGAAACGCCAGTGGTATCTGTGGAAGGCTGGATGATGACACGTGACCCTAGTGAAAGAAAGAAATATGTCCTGGCAAAAAGGAGCTATTGATCTGGATGTAAATATTACCACACAGTATAGGTAGACTGATCCTGGCCGTTTATGGCAGTGGCTCTCTTATACGAAACCTACTGTGTGTTCTCAGAAGGGTCCAACCAGTAGACAGCTGTGCCGATGATCATGGGGACCATTATGCGACACTTGGGTAAGATATTCCTATGTTAGTGAGACAGAACTTTTGAATGCTCTTGTCCTCAAAAATGATTTTTAAACTTTTAAACAAGATTAGTAGTATGGGTATTTCAGCATTTTTTGATACATTTAAAACATATTCTTAAATTTGAATCCACAGAAATGATTTTTTTTTTTTGCTGTACTCATAACATCTTAGCTAATATATGAGATAATTAAAAAATTATTGCTAACATTCTCTTTTCCATTTTGTTTGATGCTAATAGTTGATTAAAAAGTCACGAGAAATTACAAACCTTTCGTTCTTTAGTTTAACATTTGTATCTACATCTATATACATACGTTTTTCTTTTTGTAATTTGCCGGTATTTGATATTAAGTCAATGGCTAGTTGGAACTTTCTTGAATAAACCACCCCCACAGTGTTAATCTCTATGATTTCTAATCTATGTCTCTCTAAATTGGCATAGTAATCTAAAGATTATGTCAAGCAATCTAAGTGCAGAATCCTTGTAGACTTAATAAATTCTCCCAGATCTTCTTAGTTATCTAACTTACCTCTGATTCAATCATTTTTATAATGATTCATCTTTTTGAAGTCCATTCAAAACATTCTGCCTGATTTTGATAGAAATCATAAATCATTTGCTTTTTAAATTCGTATTTCATTAATTTACATGGTATCATCTATTTGCTTGCTGTTTATTAAACACAACTAGAAAAAACAGGTTTGGAAGCATACCCAGTGAACTTGTAGTGAACAGTGACTTGGCTGGTAGAACCAGACATGTAATATGTGGGCTCACTAGAAAAGTCTACTGGTTTGGCTGTTTAAAAAACCTGACCATCATTTAGCACGTTTCACAGAGGGAATGGGCGTCATTGTTTCATTAAACGTGTCAAGCTTTTCCGTAAACATCTCTAAACATCTCTAAATAGCTCGCTGCCAAAAACTGATAAGCAATTTAATGTTTAACACTGTTTTCCCTTTTCTTTTCTAGATTAAAAGCCAAATGTAATTACGTAAATGTTATTGAAACTCTTACTAAAGGAAGTACGTGCCAACATTGATGTTCTAAGTCCTGAATTGTGTATTTTACTACTTTGTATACTTACTATGCCCTATATGTAGGGTATTAATGGATTGAATTTTGATGCTATTCAAAAAGTTTCAAAAGTAGAGATCGATGTGCTGCCAAATATCAAATAAAATCAGAAAGGTGAAATTGTCAATAACTTAAGTCTAGTGCTGATGGTGACAGGATTCTAGAAGTGTCATCGATAACCCTGTACCTTGTCACAAGTGTAATATTGCCAGAGGGGACCTTGCCCCTACCAAACTGGTTAAATAATAAAAGGTTGTCCCCCACTGCCATCCCCTGCCTTTCTAAGTGCCTAGGGTTTTTCTCCACTATAGAAAATGCATGGGGACTTATTAAATGGTGACATTTATGACCATAATGGATGTGTGCTTCTGTAAGGCCTAGTCCAGTTGCTTCTGTTGTAAATACAGAGGAGGAGTCGATTTAAGCAAGTGTTTACTTAGAAAAAGGGAGAGAGAGGGAGTGGAAGGAGGATACAAAACAATGTTAGTTGGGAGAGGTTCAAGTGTAAAAGAGACTTAAGGACAGGCATAAATGTTAGGAGCATTTGAAACAACTTGGCCTTAGAAAAGAGGGTTCTAGAAGCAAATAGTTCAAGAACTGTAGGTTTGTAAGATTGAGACACACTCCTTGCCTGAATAAGAATGGACATATCTAAAGTTTCGCTGACGGAGACCACAGATGTCCAGGTATACGCTGCTTAACGAGGGGGATATGTTCTAAGAAACGTGTCCTTCGGTAATTTTGACATTGTGCCAACATGTATAGAGTGTACTTACTCAAACCTAGATGGGACAGCTTCCTAGCCCTGTGAGCTAGCCTATGGGTCCTAGGCTACAAACCGCATAACATGTTACTGTTCAGCGCAGTAATTGAATATAGTTTAGTGTGTGACTGTATTCAATATTATAAGAAGATGCAATCCTTAGGTCATTATTTCATTCAGGCGCCAATGAAAGCACTAATAGAGTCCAACAAGCTTAGTCTTTCCCATTAGGGATGGAGGCATTCTTCCACTTCCCTAGCTGCCCCGTAACAATGGTCAGTGGACCTCGAATCTAAGGACATAAATTTCTGTTTATTTTAAACCTTCTCTATTGTGTTTTTGTATGTATCCATCTCATTCTTGCTGTTATTCTTAACTTGCTCATCCAGATTTCTGCTTAAAAAGGAAAATTACCCTAAAATGGACTTGGCAAACACACAAATCTATCACCGTCTGGGGTTTCTGAATCCTCCTTAACACACTTCTTATTAGTGAAAGAAGGAACTGTTTTCTTTAATACTGAAAGGATGTTACCTGGAGCACCCTTAAGCAACCTTGGTCCACAAGTTAAAATGATTCAGTAGAATAGAGGGTTCTGACATTCAGAGAACAGCAGCCAACTGTCAAAAAACCGTAGGAGATGGTAATAATGACCTCGATTTGAGGTCGTCGGTGCTTGAATGCTTGCGGTATTTTGGCACCAGCGACACCACATCCTGCTGCTCATGGAACTGGTGCCAGGTTTATTCAAAGGGGCCAAAAGAACTTTGAGTGTAGTGACAAGAGGCCTAAAGAGCCCGAGCCTCTTGGCTTCTATGATTGATCCTTAATGGAAGATTTGTCTGGACTGGACAAATCTCTGTGATTTTTCTGTTGGTAAGGACTTGCAATCCGTGAATGAAGTTCAGATCCTTTAACAGATAATGACAGCTTTGCTCTGTGTTCCTGTAACCTAGCACCTCATAGATGCTTGACAGTTGACTGGAGAATCCACAGAACACATTTCCTGGGTAGACTTCTAATAGAATTAATGTCTGCGTTGGATTTCCAAAAGTAATGATGTTCCTGGTACACAATTAATTAGTGAGGAGTACTTCCTTTGGGGTTATGAGCGGAAAAATACTCTATGACCTCACTGCTTTATTGATGTTTATTTGTGAAGAAGGATTAAATAGTATCTTGCCTCTTTTCCTTTGCTTTTAATCATTCATTGTTAAATAGAGGCTTGGACCATCTGTCTCTGCCGGGATCTGCCTCGATATGGAAGACCGTATAATAGAGATACTAAAAAAATTCTCTAATAATCTGTTTACACTATTATTCTCCAGGCTTTTCCCTGAAACAATTTTAAGTAAATTTCCTACCAACTAAGCCAGAAATTTATCTGTTAATTAAAATTATTTTTGTTGATTAAGGTCACAAGGCACGTGAGGCACATGGGAATTGTACTTAGCTGCCTTCTTTCTCAAAGATAAGATAGAAAACAGGAAACCTTGTCAGGTTTGAAAGGTACAAACAAAACTGTCAGTTTTCTGATATCAAAGTACATTTTTTTTTTTTTTGAGAATCAATATTCCAAATGGCTAATCTAGTTAATTCTCAGTGGTACAAGATGGGGCAAAGGAGATGGACTGTGTTCTGGCACTTGGTTTCATTTTATTTCATTCTGAGTGCTTCTTGGGCGATCCTGCCTCATCAGTATTCCACAGGTGTAGGCATCATTATCCTCAGTGAAGAGTTTATTACAAGCCATGTTAGAACTTGTTTTTGAATAATATTACTCCAGTATTTAAATGAGACAAACCACCTCTTCCCAAACTCCGTCAACAGAGTTTAAATTTGTTCAGAATCTGGAAATACAAGTGTGTGATTTTTGGCAGGCTGTTGGCATTATGAGTGTATCGGGGGCTATGCCCATGTGCGACCCCCCCAGCCCCCAACCCCCCCCCCCCACACACACACAGTCAGAAGATGTATAAATTTTCCTTGAAGTTAATTTGGCTGTTAGAATCGCTTTCTTCTCAGTCAAATATGAAATATGGTGAGAAATGATAAGCAATCACGAATAATGGTTTTTATACATCATTCAGGGTCAAGTTCAAGAAGACATAGGTCACTCAATATATTCTGATGCTACTGTTCTGAGCTTACTCTGAGATTCTTATTCAAGTGAGAGCTGGGTAGTCATAGGTAGAACCTGAGTTATCCCTTCAGATTCCCCTTCGGGGCTATAGAGGAACAGGCACTACTTCATTATAATCCTACTGACTTCTCTTTGGCAAGAGAATCTCCATGGACCCAGCTTTGCATCTCTCTATACCTGTCAGTAGCTCTAGATCAGTGGTTCTCAACCTGTGGGTCGCGACCCCTTTGGGGGTCGAGCGACCCTTTCACAGGGGTCACCTCAGTACATCCTGCTTACCAGATATTTACATTACGATTCATAACAGTAACAAAATTACAGTTATGAAGTAGCACCAAAAATAATTTTACGGTTGGGGGTCACCACAACATGAGGAACTGTGTTAAAGGGTCGCATTAGGGAGGTTGAGAACCACGACTCTAGATTATAAGGGATAATTTGCTAATGAGATTTCACAGACGAGCACTTGATATTGATGGTGATTCAACGTTACATGTGATACGAGGGGTTGTTTTACTTGCTTCAAGGTGCTAGCAGCCTCTCTCCCCATCCCCTTTTTAGCAGAATTTGAGACAAGTAAGGCATTCTCAATTACATACAGACATTGTGGAGTGTTTTAGGGACTCTTAGTCAAAATGTAAATTACAGGCTAAAACGTAGTTTGAGTACTCCGTAAACATCAGTGATTGCCACGAGGACCATAGATAGATCAAGGCATCTTCATCTTGCTGTGTTATTAAAATCTTAAAAAAATTGTTGCTGGATCTTATGAGGCTATAGGAACCCAGTCAGATTTTAAAGCCAAAGAACCTTTAAAAGGGGCTCAAGGTCACAGTTGTCACTCTTTCTTTGCGGACGTGTGAATTCCCTTCCAGACACTTTTATTTTGCCTTAAGACTGCACCCATGTTCTGTCTAGGGGTTCTGCTGAGAGCACAACCTACTGTCCTGTTCTCTTTCTGCATATCAGCACAATCAGAGATTACAACGCTGCCGTGGCTTTTAGGATTTAGTCATGGAATGTAAGGAATTTTCAACAGGAAATGGATCTGCCTTTGAAATATTTTCATCTGCTGCAGTCGCTTAACCTACATGCCTTTGGGGTGTCAGCATTTAATTCTAGGATTTCAGCTGGAATGTGTGTGTATATAGTTCCCTTCCTCTCTCTCTCCCTGGTTCCCATTTGATGCTGTTCATGCACAGGCCCTGTTACCATTAATAATCATGTCAGCAGTGTTAGCAGGTTTTGGCAAATGCTTCATTTCATCTATGCCTAAGAATGTATAGCTCTTATGGACAATATCATTTAATTTCACTGTATGTTTTTGGTTTGGACACAGCCGCAAGTCAGCAAAAAGTGCAAGTTGTTTTAAGTGGGATGGTTTGTCGTGTAGCTGTCCCGAGATGATTTGAGTGCTCTTAGAGTCTTCAATAACAGATACAATATCAACGTGAGCTTTTAGGTAGGTAATTTAAGCAAATGTCAGAGTAGCAAGTATGTTATTTTATTTCCAAAGAAAGGCTAATTCATGCTTTCTTCTAGGTGGTTAATATTCCCAGCGAGTGGACTGGAGAATTTGACCTGGCAGTGCCTGGCGCACAGTAGGGACACAATCAATGGATGTTACCATTACTGTGGTTGTTATTCAAAGATCTCAAAAGATGTTTAAGACATCTAGGAACTGAAATATCAAGGTAGCTGTGAGGCTAATTGAACATTGTGTGAAGCATGTGTACTGTCATGTGTTAGCACACACCTTAGCATCACGGGTTTCTAACTTAACCCTACAGGGCGATAAATTGTATTCAAAACAATACAAAGCAAGTCTCTGTTTGTATGTCCCATTGTTTTACATTTACACTAAGTAAAATTAGAACATTCAGTAGAGATTGAGTCAGATCATTTTACCTTATTTATCCTTAAAAGGCCTTGTTTGGTGCAAGGCATACAGCAGACACTGAGTAAATGTTTCAGACACTCAGTTGTTGGCCAACTTGGTGCTGAATACATGGGCAATGCGGGATTTTGTTGAATGACCAATTAACACTGAGGGATTCAGCATAGTCTGGGAGGGACCAATTTCTCTAAAGAAGTTACCAATAAGACTATCTGTTCTATCAGGCATGTTAAACTCCCACAGCCCTGCTTCACGGGGTGCCAACTAAACACCAGTTATTGAACTTGGTGCTTGAGAGTTACATCTCCTCTTGATCCATTATACTACTTAGATAGTATATAAGAAATCAGAGGTAGAAATGAAACAGAGTTCTTAATCCAGTTTGTATATCCTGCAGTAACCTAAAAATCTGCTGTAAGGAAGCGCTCTCCTTGCATTCCATGTGGGTGCTCTACCAGAAGTTTACGCCTTTGAGTAGTGCTCTTGACCACTTAGCTGGAAAATTGTCAACCTTCGCAGGAACAGTATTTTAAATCCTAGGACATCTGTAGAACAGTTTCTCAAAAATTCCTACCATGTATGACAAGCCAGATGTGCCACTCATTTTGTATTTTAAAAAGTGATAATGCATCTATGTACACAAAACTATCTTGAGCGTCTGCTTTGGTGATTGATTCAAGACTACTCATTTTCGTCTTGTTTGCTTGATGTGGGACATGCAAAACATTTATCTTTATATTCTGACAATAAAAGTAGTGGTTGGTCTGAGATACTTAATGGGTAAAGCAGTGAATGATAGGGGAATAGTATGTGGCATGTTACATTTGTGAAGATAACTCTTGGAAAAGTGGCCAACTTTAGATTTATTTGTACTGCTCAGAGTTCATAGGCACGAACGAGTCTGCTGGAAAGACGGTAATTGAAGGGAAAGGTGCGGGTCTGTGTATAGAGTCGACTTAGGAGGAATCTTACTGGCCAAAATGTTTTCGAATTATTGATGTAACATAGACGAGTCTCAATTATGCTAAGTGAAATAAGCCAGGTAAAAAGAGTGACTATTGTATGATTCCTTGTCTATAAAATTCTTTTTAAAATGGGGAACCAACTCTAATGAGTGAGTAGGCGATCAAGGACGGCTTGAGAGATGGGGGTTGGGGGGAGTGCAGGGAGAAGGCATAGGTACCGGGAGTTTTGGGAAGTGATGGGTACGTTCGTTATCTTGATTGTAGTGATGTTTCACAGCTGCATACATATTTCAGCACTTACTCAATTATATACTTGCATGTGGACTTTCTTATGCACTGATTATGCGTCAAAAAAGCTGTTAGAAAAACATGTACTTTTTTACCGCACACACCATATTGTAATCAGCTAATTGTTACTATCTGGCTCTCGGAGTAGAATATAAGCTCCGAAAAGACAGGCTCTTTCGGTTTTATCTGTGTTCTTAGTGCCTAACCTGTGAGAGGGACCTACTAAGTACTCATTAAGTAGGTTTAATAAAGGATGATTTAGCTCAAGCACAGAGAGCTAGCCTTTACTGAACACTTGGCTAAATGCCAAGTCCTATGCTAAAAATACATCGTTATGAATCATCACAAATTATTGTTCAGAAAGACAGTCTTATTGCCCGCATGTCACAGAAAAGGGAACAGAACACCCAGCAGTTAAGTCACGTGCCCTAGACCACTGGCTAATGAGTAGTGACAACACTGAGGTCAAGGCTGCCCCCTCCAGAGCCTGTGACCTTTGCCCTTGGGCCCTTTGCTGTCTCTTTAGGGCGAAGCTTTGACAAGGAAACTTGGAAGTGTGTAAGACTCAGGTCCTTCCAACACGATAGGAACTTCAATAAACATTTAAAAATGAAGGCAATCGGGTGCTGAAAGTCTTCTTAGGGGAAAATCCGTCTGCTTTTGTTTACTTTCCGGGTATTAATAAAGCAGAGTTGTCTTATCATGTGTGGCTGTGTTTAGACTGCTGGAAGCCCAAATCTGAGCAGGCAGACACCTCTGGGGGAGCCTGGGCTCCTGCCAGCACTTCTGGCTGGAGCTCCTGGGAGGCCTGAAGGACATTGCTTCCCTATTGTCACAGTTTAGATTTTGTGCCAGGAGGGGGATGAAAAGAGCATTTATTTACATTTTCTTCACAGGTGTATTATTTGTTAGGTTGCTTTAAAAGCCAGTTGAATTTTGTAGGCCAATGTTAAAATTCCAAAAAGGGATTACAAAATGTTTGCATTGTCATGTTATAACAAGGTTGGAATACACTCTCTCCACTTCTTGGTTGTAGGAGGTAATTCTTATGATAGTTACATTTTTACAAAATATACTTGTTTTTTCCTCAAGCACTTGAGTTTTTTTTTTTAAGCCATTACAACATCAATTTATCTTCTCTGTGTGCGTTTTATGGGAGTGCATCAGACTTACCAGCACTGACAAAAGTTTGGAGTTTAGCTTAAAAAGTAGTTCTCAGTTATTTCTCGTGCTGTATTAGGTAGAGGTCACAGTGGGATTTATATGGGCCACCCTTTTCCCTGCGGTACTTAAAAAAAAAATACATTGAATTTATAGCCCCCTTTAAAATAAAATTCCTTGTAGGGAAATGGAATATACCACTGATTTCACCAGACTCATCATTCATTAACAGTTCTCTATTTGTCATTTATTCATTCAAAAAATATTCATCAAGTCCCCACTGTGTGTCAGGGTGTGTGCGAGGTGCCGAGGGCTTCTGAGGGCTGTTGGTAAATGACATCTCCCTCTTAGAGGGGATTTGCCCTTTTTTCCCTGTAGTTTTGCTTTTGGAGATACGAGCTGGATGACAGTTGCTTGTACTTTTATATTTGCTTGTCAATTCTAAAATCACAGGCTGTTTAGGCCAAATAACTTGATCTTACTGCCCTTGTTTCTTATGTTATAAAATAGGCTAGTAACTTTGCACCCTGCATGAGCTATATTATAAATAATACACCTCAAAAAAGGGAATTAATAGTTCAGTGATCAGCCCACTTTCTGAGTATGTGTGTGTGTGTGTTAACGACTTGAATTTGAACTAAATCTGTTTTAGTTTTTGATTTGTGGGTAGTTTGCTTATACCTTGATTTCTCCTGAGATGACTTTTGAATTAATTATTTCCTTATCTATGTGTTTTGGACTGAAGGTTTTGAGTTTTTAGAGTTTGATAATTTCTATGAATGCCATTCTAGCAAATTAAACTTTTCCAAGATACAGAGGAGCGTTTTTGTTCTGTAGGAGGGAAAGGGGCAAATACAGGATTTCCTTTAACTGCCATGGGAGGTTACATTAGAGACACGCAGGGAAGTACTTTCTGCAGAGTACTGGTGATGAATGAAATGAATATATAATATCTTATAATTAAGCTAATGATTACTAATTTGTTGAGAGTTCTTTTTAATAGTATGGAAGAACACTCTGGAGACTGAGATGGTTATCCTTAATTTCAGTATTATTTGAAAACTTCTAGTTGTTATAATCCTATGGTTTCAAGAGCGATTCTTATGTGCATAAACTTGCTTTTTCTCATGACCTCTCCATTGCTTTTTTTCAGGCTTAAGTCACATTACTTGTAATTATCTGGCCACCTGCGAATCCCTTCAAGTAAAAGACTGTGTCACATTGAACAGTATTTCAACCAGGTCCTTTAGAAATTGTTGGTTGGCTTATTAAAGGGTTCATCACCAAGGTTCAGCAACCTTCAGTATTTCTTGACATCCTCCCTCTTTATCTGTTTCATTTCCAGGTCTGAAGAACTCAGGGTCATGTGAATGGAAAGAAGTTGCTTAGTCCCAGGTGCATTTAGGATTGCATGTCCACTTGGTCTCTTACCAGCCGTATGACCTTGGGAACGTTCCATGTTCTTTGTGCCTTAGTTTGTTACCTTGAAAGCAGGAATGATCATGCTTCATTTAGAGTTGTGAAAACTGATGGACATAATCCCTAGCAGGATTAGCACATAGTAGGTCCTTGGGAAACGATAGTTTCCCCATATCTTTTAAATCAGTTTACCCTCGTTAATAATTTCTAAAAATCGTCCTCTATGCTAGATTATTGTAATAGCCTGTAAACTGTCTTCCCTGACACTTTTAGCCCCTTCTGCTTCCAGGTCAGCTTAGATATTGCTGCCAGATTAAATATTTATTATTTACTGTGTGCTAGAGGTTGGGAGTTTACTGTCCTGACTGTGATTTAAAACAAACAAACCCACAACCCATCACTGTTTGGCCCTAGAAAACTTACTTAAATTGGCTGTCATTCTGGCCACAACTTAGCCTTTTAGCCTAATCTGTTTTACACCATTTCCTTTCATATACTGAACAATCCTTATAAATTGAATACTCTGTTCTTCCTAATTGTTAAGAATTGAGCTGAGGTATCTAGAGATGGAGGAAAGTTTAAGCCCTATCTGGCCAATCACCTCTGCCCACTTACCCTCCTTTTTTCCTAGGCTTATTAATATTCCCCAAAGTCATAGAATGCTTTACAAGAAAGAGCAGAGTAGGAATCTTAGTACCCACACCCTGAGCCTCAAGGCAGAACTTTGATAAAAGCTGGATTGGATCATGTGAACCCAAATGATTCTTCAACTTTGGAGGGGGGAATCTATTTCAAGTCTCACTGCTGGAATCTTCTTGTTGGGCAACCACACTAAAGATTGGAATTAAGAACAGGAGCCGACTAAGTTGATTTCAGAAAGGGTGACAGGTCTTACATTAGTTGAATCAAAAAAACAGGACTATAACAAAGTGTTGCAGAATGAAAGTTAAGTATGGTTATATTGGCCGCATTGCAAACCTCCTGTCCCTGCATGTTGCTACTGGGTTCTGGAAAAAGCAGGTATAAAACATTCCCATCGTCTCAGAAACTTCTGTTGGACGGTGCTGTTATAAACAGTACAAAGTAGGTTAAAAATAGACAGTAGTATACTGCCAAGTCTTGAGATCCGTCTGTGCCAGGCACTAGTTGAATGAGTACTTACCCCTGTCTTACCTCGACTGTAAGATGAGGATAATAAGAATGTCTATTTCGTGTGGCAGTTGTGATGATTAAGCTTGATAGTGTGAAATACTCACGACAGTGCCCAGCATTAAACAGATGCTTCGCGTCCTCCTCCTCTTCCCCTTCCTCCCCCTCGTATTCCTTTTCCTCTCCCGACCTCTTCTCCTTCTGTCTTATTTAGAAGCGCATATTCCTTGAATATGGACGAGAAAGGAATTGACTTTGCTCACTCCCTAATATTTTTTTCCGGGAGATAAGCTGGCTTCTGGGAAAAGAAAATGTTGTCTCTATTTTAGCCAGCACTCTGCATAGCCCGTTGACAGTTCAATAAAAATGTCACTTTAGATGTGTGAGAGGTTGTTCTGGAAGACTATTCCGTATAAATCGCCTGCCCGTTCCTTCATCCACCCAGTGTGTGGAGATTGCTTCTTAAGCGCCGGGCACTGTGTTTGCATGAGATGGGGCTCAGGAACATGATTCAGTGCTGGGAGAATCATGGTAAAGGGATCTGCACTCTACTTTGGAATAAAGCCGGGAAGGGCTTTCCCTCCCAGCTCTGTGATGAGATTATCAGGTGATATGTTGCACGGGATTCCAACTTGGGGGCCTCTTAATTTGTTTTTACAGGTATTGGATTCTTAACCTAGACTGTTAAGGCAGCAGCTTTTTCATCACTACCTACGCACAATTTGTTATTGGTATTATTGGGAATTGCTGATGTAAAGCATTCTGTGACTTTGGGGAATATTCATAAGCCTCTTAAAAGTACCTATTCAATAAGATCCTCTGACCTGCTGTCTGGAGGTTGAGCTCTGATTAACTGAGGAAGCTTTCTATGGTCTGAGTGGTGGTGAAGAAAACCATTGTCTTTCTTTCTCTCCATCTCTGTCTTCTCTTGCTTCATCTCTCTCTTCTCAAAGAGAAGGGTTCACTGCTTTGCTGGGAGACTTGAACTGGACACCCCTTTCTGGAGCTCCAGAGGTGCCTCTCTGCTCTAGAGAATGAGAGACAGAGCTTGGAATGGGGTTCTATATTTCTAGTACATCTATTCTTGGTTTAAAAAAAAAAATGTTTGCCATATCCAAAGGTTTGAAAGATTAATAATTTACTTCTATGGAGAATTATTTCTTTTTGTCTCAAGTATTAGGGTTAGTGTTCTGTATTTTTTTTTTTTTTTTTATTGTTGGGGATTCATTGAGGGTACAAGAAACCATGTTACACTGATTGCATTTGTTGGGTAAAGTCCCTCTTCCAATCGTGTTTTACCCCCAAAAGGTGTGGCACACACCAAGACCCCACCCCCCTCGCTCCTTCCCCCTCTCCAGAGTTCTGTATTTTGTTTGCATAAAACTTGAAATGTTTTTTTCAGGTCTTACACGGGAGAATCTGAAGACTTAATTTGTTCTCTGGTTTCAGTCTTCCTGATATTGGGCCCTTAGATCAGCTTGCCTCGGGCAGAAAAATCATTCTTCTATGATGACACCAAATGCTATACTTTGGGAGTCCAAAGTGCCCATGAAATACTGGGGTTTAATGTCGGTGCCTCGTGCTATCACCCGTCTATCTGTTGTGAAATTCTTCTGTAGTCAGATTTGTCGTTTTCCTTTTCAGATAGTAGCTCGTCTGATTTAGAGCATGAAGGTGCATCTTCCTAAGTTTCTATGACAGAAAGGTATTGAAGAAGAGGGAGAAAAGCCAACTGCCGGAGACCAGGCAAGCCGGCAGGAAATTGCAAACATGGTGGAATTTCCAGTGCTTTCCATGTTTTGAAGTCATGGATAATTCAAAAAGTATTCGCTTTTACTTTTGTTTGTTTCTTTGCTTGCAACCACGTCTATCTGCCAACCTTTCTAAAATGTCATGATGTAATTATTTTAACAGGCACTGTATGCTCCTTTATTTGGGGGATATTAACCTTTCTAAACAAAAGGAATGTTAATATACACTGGAGACGCAACTAATGGGATTTCATTTTTCTTGTTAGGCAAGTAGCTTGATTTTTTTTCCTTTTTTTTTTTTTTTTTAACTTCTCGTAAAAGAATGCGGCGAGTGAAATAATTGCCTTAAGCTAATCCATGATAGCGATTTTAAACGTGACTTTCCAGATCACTTTTATATGGCTTAGAAAGAATAATGTGATTTTCTTGTTTTTGTTTGCTTTAGCTAAACAGTGTTGAAGGATGATATAAATTCAATGAATTCAACACAAAGAAAATGCTAATTGCTAATGCACTAAGTTCTTTCAAGGCATGAAATATAGTGTTTAATTCATAAGCATTGTTTAGTTTCGTACAGATTTAGTTAATTTTTTGAAAGTTAGTATAGGACAAACTGAGAATAAATTAGCTAGCCAGCCATTTTCTTAATTACTATGTGTTCCTATTGATGCTTAAATATATATGACCTGAATATATTGTGCTTCTTATAAAAAAGATAATGGTCGTAGATTCTGAGACAGGGAGGCAGAGCACTTTTGGGATTTCTACAGGGCCCTACATCTCCCTGGCTCTCCTCTCCCCCCCCCGCCCTCTTCCCACTTTAATGAATGATGAGTATCCACCTAATTACATGCACTTGCCATGATATGGCTAGTGTTAATGATAGTCAGGCAGTGAACCGGGCTAAAACCAATTGGGCCATGTGGTGTCAAGTCCATGACTTTGGCCTTGTTACTATGAACTGCCTGACCCACAATTCCATAGACATGTAGAATCTGAACAAGACATCAGTCATTCATTCCTCCTCTGATGGGGGGACCTAGAGAGGAGGGGAGGGGGTTGAGTAGAACTGTGATCTCCTTCTTGACCAAGCCCTTGCATAGCTTTTCCTTGAAGCAGCAAAGATGACAAGTTTTTGCTATTTTGAATTAGTGAGAGAGTATGAAACGGTTTCCCTTTCCTTCCAGGCAAAAATACCAACAGAATCTGACTTTGGAATGAAAGTGCTAATTTCATTTGGTGACTTTCAGACTTGAAATATGGGCTCGAGCAGGAATTGTGCATTAGTCAGCTGAAGCAGTGGAAAGGTTATTTTTACAATGCTAATTATTATTTCATAACAATGATGTACTTTATGTTGTCTGCCGCTTGCACCCCCCAAAATGCCATAATTTGGGGAACAGAATTAGTTGGATTGTTGCACTCTTTTTCAGAGACAGATTTTACTATTTTATGTGTATAGATACTTTACTGCCATGAAGAAGTGAACTTTATCGAGAAGTCTTGCATATGAAACGTAATCTGGATAAATATTCAAAGCTAACAGGTTTATATTTTAGTCTTGATTTTTAAAGTGTATTTTTCTGAAACCCTAATCGTCTTGCTTTACCTGCATTAAACTTAATCTCCTTTACTGAGATGTAGCTAAATTTTTGTTACTCCCATTGAACTTAGAAAAGAGAAACATATCTAGTTAACAAATAAATACAGAATGAAATTGGATATAACCCCTGGATGCGTAAAGGAAGGCGAGTGGAAGACAGAGTTGATTGCATGTCTGGAAGCATATCTGCCTGATTTATGCTCTAATTTTAGTACTCAGTTTCCTTTGTAATAGTAAAATGTCACATTAGCATGTCCCTTTTAATAATCTAATATGCTACCAGTGACAACAAATACACACACTGAGGCTAGCTCGAGGTTTCTCAGACCGCACGGGCCCGCGACCCTTCCTGATGTAGTTAAATTGCCCTGATGACCCTCCTGTCATATATTTTTAATTGTAAAGCACTTGAAATTAATCATGTTTTATTTCTTTTTAAATAAGCACCTCAAGAGCAATGGCGAGCAGTTTTGCTCACGGCACTTGATCCACTCTTAAAGGAAATTAAAGATTTGAAAGGGGCTTGTATCTCAGTGGCAGCAAAGCCGTCCACATGGGGGACACACAGCCTGATACTTGTCCATGTAGTCTCTTGGCTGCACACTTAGTGAAAATTGGCATCGGCGAATATGACAAAGTAAAAGCGTTTTGAATTACTACCACACATCTTCAAGTGCTCATAACCCAGGATCTCAAGAACCTCAGTGAAGGCTGAGCTTTTCTACAATTTACCTTTAATTTAAACTGCACGGAGCTAATCTTTAGGAGAATTGGAATCTGCCTCTGAACTAATTATGATTTACAGAAATTGATAATTTGTCTTCTGCATGTGTCTGCAGGAAGAAATTACTATTAAATTTGATTAACAAATGACAGATTTCAGCCCAGTAATTTACTGTCTTTATTAGCAAACTTAGAAAACTTCTAATAGTCATGTCAACTCTATTCTGGTAGTTGAAGTTTATCTAGAAACAATAGACATTTGTGGCTTTAGTACCAAGCCACCTTACCTTTAACAAGTCCTGGTGTGGTTTCGTCTTTTCGGTAGTCAAGCACAGCCCAAATTCTCTCACTGATTTCTCATGATAGTTGGAACTTAATAATATGTAATTAACTTCTGAAAATGAATGATCTGTTCTTTGGACTACATCCCTGAAGAACTTCCTCAAAGTACTTAAAATAGTGTAAAAGGAAACAGAGAATTATATTCACCTTATTTTCATGCACCACTTTGTCAGATGTTTTTCTTTCTCTCCAAATAGATTGTAGTTGTGTAATGGACAATGCTGTTTGTTAAATCTGCACCGTGAATCTTGATTGACACTGTAAATAATTCTGAAACTTACTTCAGATGTACATAACTGAGATGAAAAACTATTGTAGCACGGCCATATAGTAAGGGCATTCAACTTTTCCTTACATGAGAAACAGTGTGATGGTCAAAAGTATATTAATGTACATTTTTTTCTGCAGTTGAAAAAAACATTCCATTGTACTAAGCAGCCTAGCAGAATTGTCACAGTGGTTAAAAATGCCCTTTTACAGTTGCGTGTCAGGAGAATCCTCTTGCATGTCAAAAAGGGAAGTTGAACTACTAGCCTTTTAAAGACCCAGAGGTAAAGTTTAATTTAATCATGACATGAAATAAGTGTTCTATTATCTAAGTAATAGTTCACCAGAAAAGTCTGAAATGGCCTCCTTTCTCCAGGATGCAGCTTATGTGTGATGCTAATATCAAAACAGACCTGCCCAATTGAGTGATGGGAGGTGCTACCATCTCTAAGTGGGGAGATGGAAGCTGAATGTTGCACACACCTGCTCTCAGCTTTATGTCCGTCTCATTAAGTTACTGAATGGGTGGGTATAATGGTGAAGGAGGGCAGTCACACATATACCAAGGAAGAGCCAGCTCGGGGGTGCTAACATGTGTACTACATTATAAGTAAACTGGGTGTCCTTCCCTTAGCCAGCCTGGCTGTCACTGTGGTTCCTCTTTGACCTTTGACCTGCGGATGCAAAAGGTGTTTAGATTTTTTATAGCATTCTATCCCAGGGAGTGATTATGACCAGTGAAGATCATTTTATTCACCTCTATCTCTACTTTAATTGAGGATATATACTTACATACTCATTTAGTTTAGGTACCCTAAATTTTATCCTCTCAGACTTTTAAAATAAATCAATAGGTATTTTTTTTTTTTTGACAGAGCCTCAAGCTGTCACCTTCGATAGAGTGCAGTGGCATCACAGCTCACAGCAACCTCCAATTCCTGGGCTCAAGCGAATCTCTTGCCTCCGTCTCCCAAGTAGCTGGGACTATAGGCGCCCGCCACAATGCCCAGTCATTTTTTGGTTGCAGCCATCATTGTTGTTTGGCGGGCCCGGGCTGGATTCAAACCCGCCAGCTCAGGTGTACGTGGCTGGCACCTTAGCCAGTTGAGCCACAGGCGCCGAGCCAGGTATTTTTTTCTGACAGTGTTTGGTGTTATTCTTTTTTAACTAGGGTTATACGTAGTCTGATCACTTATGGTTATCACCAGTATTGGCCACCCTTCTAAAGTGGAACAGTTTACTAACAACCCCACCTCCATCTCCCAAATAAAACAAAACCTAAGAATTGAATTGTGAGACAAGACCTCGTAAGATATGGTCAATTCCAGGGGACTCCACAGAGTATTTGGTGACCCTTTGGTTCCCATCTAGGCCTCTCCTGGGAGCTTCTTTTCATCCCTAAGAAGTCAGGGAAAGTTGATTTCCAGAAAGAATTCTGGCCAGTCCTCCAAGGTTCACCTCAACAGAAAAGAGGCTTCACGGAGTGTCTGTCAGCAATGGGTTCCTGAAGTTATTTAAAGCTGGTTCTGTAATAGATTACACAATTTTACCCCGGTAGGTTAATATAATTCTGTTTTGCTTATTCTCATGTCAGCGCATTCACTTGCAGTCCCTAAGTAAATGTCTTTTGAACATAGCCAAGCCATGTAGCAAGGTAAGTCAGTTTGGGATTAAAAGACTGTCGGGGATCATGCTGAGCCACATGTGGATATTTGAGGGGTGGCCGCATCCTCTCTGCCCTCTGTCCAGCTTGCAAACTGAAGATCTCTGGGAAGAGGAAATTTTGAAGATAATAGGATTCACATGAGCAGAAGGATTCACCAGGGGTTGGCTGGTTTCAATCAGCTGATCAACAGGGAACAGACTGAACTGCTGGGCATGATGCAGGGTAAACAGGCAGGACATCCTGAAAACCTAAGGAAGACGATGATTTCAGTTTGCTGTGTTTTCAGAGAATCAGTTAGATGCATGCACATTTTCCTTTTATTATAAATTTAGAGTGAAAAAGAATCAAATTGAAACACAAAACAGACTTAATTTGAGTGAAGAAATGCTTGGGAGGTGAAGCAAGAGGGTTCCTGGAATGGCATGGGAGCACCACCACTAAGCTCTGATGAATGGCACCCACCGCTGGCCTCTATCAACCCCAAGTGCTTCTTGGAAATGAATAATAAAACAAACAGGATGTAAACATCAGCAGCTTAAGTACTTGCCAGCTCAGTTGTTAGGAGTGGAGGTAAAGCTAAAGATTAAAGACAGCTTGACAAAATCCTACACACCGTCCAGCTGGGCTTTACACATTATGAGATGTGGTAGGACAGAATGAGGGTGTTTAAAAAAATTATTCCTATTATGCAGCTGCAGGGCAGTGGGCTGAGTTGGGAACGTGCCAGGAGAACTTGTGCTGCTTGTGTAGATAAACTTGGAGGACTTTGGCTTTCAACCCCATCCAATTCTTTCTGTCAGAGTCTCTTAACCTTGTCCTGTCCCTTGCTGAACACTGACATTTTCGGAGCAGAAGAAAATCATGTTAAATTTATGTATGAGGTGGGGTATATCTGTGTGTATTGCTGGACTCTGGTTTTAAGTGTTTGGGCTTTTTCGATTAGTTCTGTCCTTGGTTTATTTTGTAGTCTCGGAAGAGTTTACGAAGCAACGCTGGTTAAGACACTGATTTAGCTTCTCCTCCGTCCTTTGATCTGTGCAGTGGGCGTCTTTTGTGGCCGTGCAGAAGAGACTGAGCCCTTACTGAGGGGACGAGGGGACCGGGGATCATTTGCCAACCCTAGGCCACCTAGGCCTCTTCCGACCTAGGCTGTGCTGTTTCTGTCACCTTAATTTATTGGGATTCTGCCCAAGATTTTTGTTTGATGAAAGCATTTAAAACTGAAGAATGTACCTCTTTCGTGTTTACATGGATGAAGCTGGAACATACTCTTCTTAGCAAAGTATCTCAAGAATGGAAGAAAAAGTATCCAATGTATTCAGCCCTACTATGAAACCAATTTATAGCTTTCATATGAAATTATAGCCCAAGAATATGGGGAAAGGGGAAAGGGAAGGGTGGGGAGGGGGTGGAATAGGTGGAGGGAGGGTAACTGGTGGGACCACACCTACGGTGCATTTTAGAAGGGTACAGGTGAAATTCACTGAATGTAAAATATAAATGTTTGAACACAATAACTAAGAAAATGCCGTGAAGGCTAGGTTAACCAGTTTGATGAAAATATTTCAGATTGTATATGAAACCAGCACATTGTACCCCATGATTGCATTAATGTACACAGCTGTGATTTGATTAAAAAAAAAAACAAAACCAAAAAACCCGAAGAATGTGTAAAAACCTCTGAAGTTGGAGAATTGTGAAAGGTGAACCTGGAAAGGAAGAT
>CAUYON010154522.1:0-33817 GCA_963573935.1 Arctocebus calabarensis
GTTTCGTGGGGTTTAATAATTTTCTTTGTTGTGGTCCTTCATCTCTTTTTTTCTATTTATTCCTTGGTATTCCTTTTTTTTTTTTTTTTTTTTTTTTTTTTGAGGCTACTATGAAGGGAATTGTGTCCTTGATTAGCTTCTCATCTTGGATGTTAGTGGCATATACAGAGGATACTGATCTGTGGACATTGGTTTTATATCCTGAGACATTATTATAATTTAAAAAAATTTTTTTTTCTTTTGTGGAGACAGACTCTCACTCTAACACCCTCGGTAGAGTACTGTGGAGTCACAGCTCACAGCAACCTCCAGCTCTTGGGCTCAAGCGACTCTCTTGCCTCAGCCTCCCAAGTAGCTGGGACTACAGGCACCTGCCACAGCGCCCAGCTAATTTTTGATGCAGTTCGGCCAGGGCCGGGTTTGAACCTGCAACCCTCAGTATATGGGGTCAGCACCCTACTCGCTGAGCCACAGGCGCCGCCCCCATTATTATAATTTTTGATCACTTCTAGGAGTCTTGTGGTTGAGTCTTTGGGGTTATCTAAGATTGTATCATTGGCAAAGACTGGGAATTTGACCTCCTATGCACCCATTTGTATATCTTTTATTTCCCACTCCTGCCTGATTTTATTGGCAAGAACTTCCAGTCCTATGTTGAATAGTAGTGGTGATAGAAGACAACCTTGTCTGGTTCCAGTTCTAAGATGAAAAGCTTTTAGTCTTATCCCATTCAGTATAATATTAGCTGTGGGTTTGTCATAGATAGTGTCAATCAGTTTAATAAATGTGCCACCTATGCCTATATTCTTAAGTATTCTAATTCAAAAAGGATGCTGAATTCTATCAAATGCTTTTTCGGCATCTATTGAGAGGATCACATGGTCTTTGTTTTTGCTCCTATTCATTTACATTTACGGACTTGTGTAAGGTAAACCAGCCTTGCATCCCTGGGACAAAACCTACTTGATTGTGATGAATGACTTTTCTAATGTGCAGCTGTAATGTACTGGCTAGGATTTTATTGAGAATTTTTGCATATATATTCATTAGTGAAATTGGCCTAAAGTTCTCCTGTTTAGTTGGGTCTTTTCCTCGTTTTGGAATCAGGGTCACATTTGTTTAATAGAACAGGTTGGGGAAGATACCTTCCTTCTCAATTTTTTAGAATAATTTCTGTAGTATTGGTATATGCTCTTCTTCGGAGATTTGACAGAATTCTGGTATGAAGCTCTGGATGAGAGCTTTTTTGTTGGGAATTTTTTTATTGTTTCTTTGATCTCAGTTCTTGAAATCAATCTATTTCTTCTTGGTTAAGTCTAGGGAGAGGGTGTGATTCCAGATATTGATCCATTTCCTACACATTGTCAAATTTCTGGGCATAGAGTTTCATGTAGTACTCAGAGAAGATCTCTTGGATCCCCATTGCATCTGTTTTTATTACCCCTTTATGTTTCTAATTGAGGTCATTAGAGATTTTACTTTTCTGTTACCAATTAATCTGGTCAAAGGTTTATTGATTTTGTTTATTTTTTTGAAAAACCAACATTTTCTTTCATTACTTTTCTGAATGATTCTCTTGTTTTCAATTTCATTAATCTCTGATTTAATTTTGGTTATTTCTTTTCTTCTGGGTTTGGGATTAGATTGTTTTTCTTTTTCCAATTCTATAAGATGGTTCATGAGTTTATTGATGTACTCTCTTTCTGTATTTCAACTGTAGGCATCTAATGATATAAATTTCCCTTAAGACTGTAAGAGGGAAATTTGCTTTTGCTGTATCCCACAGGTTTTGGTAACTTATGTCTTCATTGTTGTTATGTTGGAGGAATTTAACTATTTCCTCTTTTATCTCTTCCTCAACCCAACTATCATTCAGCATAAGGCTGTTTAATTTCTAAGTCTTTGAGGGGGGGATGAACGTTTTTGCTGGAGTTGAGTTCCACCTTTATTGCCTGTGGTCTGAGAAGATACAATGTATAACTTCTATTCTCATTTTCCTGAGGCATTATTTGTATCCTAGAATATGGTCAATTTTACAGTATGTACCATTGGCTGATGAGAAAAAATGCACACCTTAGCTTTGTAATGGTGTGTTCTGTGTATGTCTATTAATCCCGTGTGTTCTAAGGTCATATTTAAATCTTGTGTATCTTTGTTTGGTTTCTGTTTGGAGGATCTTTCCAGTTCTGTCAGAGGGGTATTAAAGTCCCCAACTATTGTGATGCTACTGGATATCATATTGCTCAGACCCATCAAGGTCTGTTTCATTAAGCTGGGAGCATTTAAATTGGGTGAATAAACATTTAAAATTGAAATGTCTTCTTGTTGTATTTTCCTTTGACCAGTATAAAGTGTCCATTTTCATCTTTCTTTAGTTGCTTTAAATCCTCTTGTATCTGAAAATAAAATTGCAACCCCTCCTTTCTTCTGATTTCCATTTGTTTAAAGTACTGTTTTCAATCCCTTAACCCTGAGTCTTCATTTGTCCTTCAAGGCTATGTGAGTTTCCTGGAGACAGTATATGGATTGCTCCAGCATATGGATTTTTATCCAATCAGCCACCCTGTGCTTCTTCAGTGGGCAATTCAATTCATTGACATTTATTGAGAGAATTGATAAGTGTGGTGGAGTTCTATTCATCTTATTTTGTGAAAGTCCGTTGTGTATTTTTATCCTTTGTTCCATTGTGGAAGCTAAGTTTTGACCTTTAGCTTCTGGGTGTTTATTTTGCTGGTGGCCCACTGTGGTGGTCAGTGTTGAGAATAGGTCTAAATATTTCCTGTAGAGCTGGTCTTGTGGCAAATTTCCTCAATGTTTGTATGTCCACAAAAGATGTGATTTCTCCATCAATTTTAAAGCTTAGTTTAGCAGGATATAGAATTCTGGGTTGGAAATTATTTTGTTTAAGAATGTTGAAAGTGGATGATCATGCTCTTCTTGCTTGGAAAGTTTGAACTGAAAAGTCTGCTGTCATCCTAATGGTTCTTCCTCTGTAAGTCAGTTGGTGCTTACTCCTGACTACTTGTAGAATTTTTTCTTTTATCTTGACTTTGGACAGGTTCATTACAATGTGTCTTGAAGAGGCTCTGGTTGGGTTGAGATGACCCAGGGTTCAATATCCATCTGAAAGGAGTATGTTAGGATCTTTAGTAAAACTTGAAAAGTTTTCATTTAGTCTCCAGCAGGGCTTCTGTTCCTTTAGGACAATCTTCTTCCTCTTCAGGAATCTCTATTATTCATATGTTTGAAGGTTTCATGAAGTCTCGTAGTTCTCTAAGTAACTATTCTGCTTTCTTTCTCTTCTCTTTTGCCTCTTCAACTACCTTCAAGAACTAAGGTTCTTTCTTATCCATAGTCTAACCTATGTTTGATACTTCCTACTGCATCTTTACTTTCCCTGATTGTCTCCTTCATTTCCTTAAGCTCTGCCATATCCTTTCTATATTCAGCTTATCTCTCATGACTTTTGGTTCTATCTTTCCATTTTCTTGTCCATTCCTTTTATTGTCTTCATCATCCATATTTTAAATTCCTTTTCTGTCAAATCTATTAAGTCTTTATAGACAGAGTCTTCTGCCATAGCTGCCTGAGGAGAGGTGCCTTTAGTTTTTCATGCTGCCCAAATTTTTCTGTTGATTCCTCCTTATGTGTTCTTTCTACTTCTTCATCTCCTTGTCTTCCTTCCTTTCCTTTCGCTTCCTTCTTTGCTTCAAATGACCTTGTCTCTCAGAACGTAGGTTAAAAGGAAGAGAAAGGTAAAGTCCAAGCAGGGAGAAACAAGAATAAAAGAAACAAAGAAGGAAAGATAAAAAGAAAAAGAAAAAAAGAAGAAAGGGATAAAAGAAAAGAATTGAAGAACAGGAAATGATGAGGACAGGAAGAGAAAATGAGAGTGATAGAAGAAATGGTATTAATTGGCAGGATGTTCAGGCCACTCATGTAATTCAAGAATTTTGAGGGGCTGGCCTGGGAGTGTTCTTTGAAATTAAGAGCTCCTGAACAGCCTGAGCATAGTCAAACTTTTCCTTGTGACCAAAAATACAGGAGAACTTGCTCTTGATGAAAGTAAAAATAGAAGTTAAGAATAAAACCAACCAAACAAATTAGCAAAAACAAAACACAACAAAACAAAACTTCATTAGCTCAAATAGCCAATGCAGCTACCTCAGCAATACAGAAGAGAATAAAAAATAAAGTTAAAAAAAATGAAAATTAAAAAAATACTAATAAAAAAAATACACACACACACATACACATACCAGAAGTGACCAACTTAAATAGGAATATATATGTTGCAATATGTCACCAAGACACCAGGTGCCACTGTGGTTTTTTTTAGGAGATGGAGAACACAGCCAGCAATGTCTATGGTCCTCATTCCTAACTTAGTTGTCTTTGATGACAGCCTGATTGTTTCCTCAGCATTCAGACCTCATGGGGTTGGAATCTTAAAGTTCTCCAGAATCTTTTAAGGGGAGGTCTCATAATATCCCCTGATAATAGTTCCTATGGTGTGCAGGAACTCCTCAGCCCGTCCCAAGAGTGGAGGTCTGATCCTGGCAGGTGAAATTGAGATGGCCTGCTTTAGGTCCCCTGCTAAGACCTTCTCACGATCTTCCTGCAAAGGCAGACCCCCTAGTCACCAAGACCTTCTCAGTATGGCTACCTCACCAGCCACCAAACATATGGCAAATCCACTCCAACCAGCATTCAAATCTGGTTGCTGTATACTGTTCAAGTCTGCCCATTCTTCTAAGCTTTCCACTCAACTCACAGCTTCCCCTCAAAACCAAAAACTCTGAAAAGGCTTTCTCTTATCCCAGACCTCCCCTGGGGAGCCAACTCATCCCAGCAGTCTCAATCATTTCCCTAATGTGTCTGATTTACACAGCTCCAGATCACATGCTGTATCCATGTCACCACCTCCTTGCTGTACTCCCTGAGCTATGACTCCAGGTAAGGTCTCCAAGCCAGGTATGGCTGGGTTCTCTCTTTTTCCCCAGTCATACCAGGAGAGCTCATATGATTGATCCTTCTGGTCTGCTATCTTGCTTCACCTTTTTAGTTATTACTTTTATAGTTATATTCTTCAAGGTAAGGCAGGACTCCTTAGCCAATACAGGTAATATAATGCAATGTGTATATAATTCAATCTGTCAATAAAAGTACTTCTAGGATTGTCACTCTCAGCATCTGGGCCTCAGTTTCAGACCAGATCATCTCTGAAGTTCTTCCTAGCAGTAACATTTCATAAACCCATTCATCTTTAAATTATATAGTCGAAGCCTGTATAAAATTGAGCCAACCTAATAAATTAGACGTGTTTATGTTGCTTCATCTCAAAAAAGAAGAAACATATGTGTATATATAAAGAAAATTATTTAAATGTATAATATTCTTCTTTAAAGAATAAAGAGGGTTACCTTTATTACTGCAAGTAGAAAATGATAGAAGGTGTCAACTTTAAAATTAAAACCTTTGTGCAATATAACAAACCCTAAAAATGTATAAAGATAATTCACACTGGGGGGAAATATTGCAGTATAAAGAACCAACAAAGAATCAGTAATGGAATTAATTAAAGAACACCCCCATAAATGAGCAAGAAAACAAAGTAAAAAGAATGATTTAGAAATAGGAAAAGAAAAGGAATAAGTCAAAAACAAAAAGGAAACTTCAAGAGTCAGTAATTATATGAAAAGATGCTCAATGAGATACCAAATCACACCCATCAGATTAGGTATCATTTTAAAGCATTATAATCCTAGTGTTGGCAAGGATATGGAACAATTATAATTCTCATACACTTTCAAAGAGAATATAAATGCACAGACACCACTTAGAATAGAAATTTAAGACTAGTCAAGTGGACAATGAATATTCTATGACTTACAGAAGACACGATAATACTCCTTTTTGAAGATAGACATGACCTAATCCCCACAACTTCTGAATATATTATATGCCAAAGGGGAATTAAGGTTGCTAACAAAATGACCCTAAAATTTGGAAATTATCCTAGATTATTTGAGTCAGCCCAATGTAATCATAAAGATTTTTAAAAGTATAAGAGGAAAGCATAAGAAGAGAGTCAGGGAGGAAATGTGACTAAGGAAAAAAAGCAAGACAGAAGCAGCATTACTGGCACTGAAGATGTAGGAGCCAGGCCACCAGCATGTTTCCAAGCTGGAAAAGGAAAGACAACAGATTCTCCCCTAGAGTCTCCGGAAGAAACATAGCTCTGCTGACGCCTTGATTTGAGCCCAGTGAGAACCATGTAGAACTGGAAGATAATAAATGTATATTGTTTTAAGCTAGTACATTTGGGGTAGTTTCTTTTTGCAGCAATAGGAAATTAATAAGCGACCCAATAACTCTACTCCTAGGGACACAATTCCACATGTCTTCTTTCAAAACAAATTACAAGAATGTTCATTGCAAGACTATTTAGAATGGAAATATTGGAAAAATCCTAAATGCCCATCCAACATGAAAATGAATATGAGAAAACTGTAACAATATATAATAGACTATTATATAGAAATTAATACAAAGAACCTATAAAACTATACATACCAAGATATCATGTTACTCAATACTTGTGATAAATTAATGAAATAAAAAGATGTATAAATAGGTGATGTGTATAAAGTCCAAAACACACAAAATGATATCATTTTATGGATAAATATTTTATAATTAAAAGAATAAATAAACAGAAATGATAAACACCACACTCAGGATAATGGCTAACTCTGGGGAGTAAATTATACACAGAGTACCTCAACTTTATTTTTAATGCTTTATTTCTCAAAAAGAAATTAAAATCCCTGAGATAAGAAAAATGTAAAGATCTGACATGAGACATGATTAGTAGATCAATGTTCATTAAATTTATTATTCATATTTTTTAATTTTTAATTTTTTATATTATTCATATTTTTCTGAGTTACTGAAATAGTTCATATTAAAAAAATTAATAATATATGCTCAAATGATGCATTTTTCATGTGTCCACTGGCAAACAGGCAAACTAATTCCTCCCAAGTTCACAGAAAATGATCTCACTCAAGGACGTATCCCTATTAACTTGCCAATTAAAAGACAAAAATACCAAAAAGCAAACATCAATATTTAAACCAATTTTTGTAACCTTCCAAGCATACACTGAAACAAGCAGTGTGTTTTTATTTTTCTTTTATTTTAAGCAATTTCATCTTAAGTCTGAAAAGTCAAAAAGTAATTCACATTGGATGGATTTCTTCTACATGTTTCCAAAGAGGCACACCCAGGTGTGAAGAGGTCTATTTGCAAGTATTTATGAAATAAACCATAATAAATACAGTCACCTTCCAGACAAAAAGTGAAAAGATTCATTTAGAAATAACAGTATTGAAATAAGTTGTTAAATAGATAAAATAACATTTTATAAATCTTTGTCAATCTTCCAACAATAAGGAGTAATAAACCTGTTAGTTAAAAGAAACAAATATTTAGGAAAAATATAAATCTAACTCTTTGATTTTATATTTTTCTTTCATTATTTATACTTCTATCAGACATGTTACAATTCCTATTTTCTCTTTTTTACATAGCAATGTCTATATAATGCCCCAGGACATTATGAGAAGATTAGGAAATGACTATTGTTCTTCTTTGGAAAACGTTAAAATAAGGGGGATTTCCACTTTGACTACTTTTACCCCTGAACTGGAAAACTTAACCGCTTTCTCTGGGATGAATTAGTAACTTAAATATTGGAACTAAATTGTTTTTTCTAGAAGGGAAAAATAAACACAAGAAAAATCTGAGAATAATGTAAATACTTGACACGGATAAAAGTCAAAGCCTTGTTTTGCAACCCATTGTTATTCAAGTAAAAGTTTATTTAATCTTTTAAAAAGCCAAGGTCTCTTTCTTTTAAGCCTGAGAAAATTATTTAATTATCTACAGTTCTGGGTTGCACACAACTTAATACTGTGCTGCCAAAATGCCAACCACAACATAAAAGGCAATAATAACAGCTCTGAAGAAAAATATATTCCTTTGTTATTTTCCTGACCAAGCCAAGCCTGACTCCAAATAAATTTATGTCTCAATCAACAACTCAGAATGTTAAGAATGTCAGAGCATTACCTCATTTAGCATTCCCAAATCATTTGATAGAGCCCATCTTCTTCATTAAGACACTTTCCCTTTCTTGATTTCTTTCACTTCTTTCTATGTCCTTTTGTCCAACCAATCAGCATCAAACCTCTTTTGCTAATGAATCAACATTCTTACATTTGCTATGTGCCCCTTCTCCAGAGAAATGTGGTATCTTGTTTATCCATCTCTTCTGTGGGGTCTTCTTGCTCTGGCTAGGATTATCTCCCTTCAAAGATTCAACACAACTATTCTATTAATAAGTAAATTACAAACATTTAAAAGTTGTTCTCTATATCCAGTTAAAATACACCTCTCTGTAACTTTTCTTTATTTATTTATGTCGGTCATCTGGGATATTCCATAATCTCCTTGTTACATAGTCATTCAATTATTTGAATGCTATCATGTTTCCTTCTAATCTCAATTAAACATCTCCATTCATTCGAATAGTGCTTTAATCCTAAAACCATTAGCCCCACAAACATGTAGTTCTCATTACCAAATGCTATTAATTTAGTATATGATTGATATATGCCTAGATAAGACATTGGTATGTACAAATACCACATCTCTCACCAGCTCAGTCACTTAAAAATTTCTTGGTGTGTGCCACACCTTTTGGGGGCAAAACACGATTGTAAGAGGGTCTTTTCCTAACAAATGCAACCAGTGTAACATGGTTTCTTGTACCCTCAATGAATCCCCAACAATAAAATAAATAAATAAATAAATAAAAATTAAAAAAAAAAATTACATAATCATATGACCCAAGTGTAAAGAGATTAATAGTTCATATTGTCAACCAATTAGTAAACCAGTGAATGTTACAAGAATAACCTGGAATCAGTTAAAAAGTTTAGTAACATATTTTTTCCTTAAATGAATGTAAAAATATCTGATGTTCCTTGGTATTATAGGTTTTCTCTATATGTGGCATAGGGGAATGAAAAAAGATAAAATCCTATTTTAAAAGATAAGATTCTGAAAATCGGTTCTTTTTTAAAAAAATTAATGCTATTATAAGCTACTAATGCCAAGAAATATTCTAACAAAAAAATTCAGCCAGGCAATCCTAGCTCTCTAGGAGGCCAAGGTGGGTGGATTTCTTGAGTTCATAAGTTTGATACTAGCCTGAGGAAGAGCTAGACCCTGTCTCTAAAAATTAGCTGGGAATTGTAGCAGGCACTTGTAGTCCCAGCTACTACTCAGGAGGCTGAGGCAAGAGGATCACTTGAGCCCAAGAGTTTGTGAGCTATGATGCCACAGCACTCTAGCAAGGATGATAAAGTGAGACTCTGTCTCAAAAGAAAAACAAAATCACTCACCTGGACAATACAGATGATGTTTAATAATTGCTTGGAATTGTATGCACATCAGTAGTTTTGCTATAACCTAATAAAAATTCAGAACTGAGGCAATACTGAGAAGTTATGCAGGCACTGACATTTCCAGCCTCAAAAAGCATACAGGCCTCATGACTTTGTAAACAACAAAAATTGAGTAAAGAAGAAAGAGGAACGCTAATAGTTTCACCATAATAATATACCTGAGAAGATAAAATTTAAGGGAAAATAAAATGAGATCATATTTTGTGAGCTAAGTTAAAAATGCATGCAGGTAAAGGAATTTAGCAGGTGAAAATAAAATTTGAAATCTAGACACACCAGTCTAGATGACACCTCAGCCCATTAGTTATGAATAGGATTATTCTAGGAGAAAGTCCAGCAAAAGAAAGAAGGGTTGGAAGAGATGTTTATGAAAAGGAAGAGCTAATCATAAAGATTGGAGTATAATCAGGTGTAAGGGGAAGAAATGGGTGTCAGATTGTGAGATAAATTAAAATAAAGATTAAATATAACTTTTGGTTATATTTTGGCCTTGATGGTTAGTAACTTCCTGATGATTTTTATGGCAGCATTTTCATCAGATAATCAACTATGAAAGGAAGATTGACATTTATAATGACAAATCTGATGCATAAGTTCAATGGTTATGGAGGTACTTGAAATAGACTTTTCCAGTTTTCTTTATTGATAAATACCTAGGTTAATTCATATTGGATCTTCTAGCATCATCTAAAGGCTTCGGAAAATGGATGTCTTTGAGAGTTAATGCTTCCTATATAAGTACCTGGGGAAAACAAGATACCATATGTCTATTTTAGAAATTTATAACGCGGGTAATTACTCACTTTACATTGTCACACGTGAGTTATTTCTCAACAACAAATCTAATATTAGTCATCTTAAAATACAGTATCGTCTAAAGTATAAGGTTTAGGTAGAATGATAATTATGAAAAGTATCAACTTTAGAGTTTGACTCCAGAGTTTCTATAAGAGAGTGAAGAACAATTTTTGACATAAGAAATCAAGGAGGGGATTATAAGGAAAAAAATACACATTTTAATTGCAAGTGAAAGCGTTCATGTTATTTTAGGAACAAAGGTAAAATTCTTAATCATATTCTTACACCTCCCTTCATTTTTTTCCCCTGCAATTTCACAGTTTTATTTTTTGAATGTCATGATATTTAAAGTTAATTTTCTAAATTTCCATGAACACAAATGAAATAAAGAAGATTATCCTGATTTTTTTTTTCTTCCTCACCTTTTCCAATTTGAATTCATGTACATTAGGAGAAAGACACTGTAGACAAAGATTATTAGTGGGGCTCATGGGGCCTTTTTTTCTGATTTTGAATTCCTAGCTAACAGATTGCTGCAGCTCCAACAATAAAAATAGCAGATGGGATTCATTAACTGGGTGACAACTCTTCAGACCTACCTAAATTAACATTTTTCTCCAAACAATGTATTCTGATTATCATAAAACTAAGTGACGTTTATAGAAATAGATTTTGGTCTCAGTGATTTTTCACAATGTACTGGTAGCTACTTTTTCCCCTTATAAGAGCTGGTTTCATCTGTTATTTGCATGTTAATCTTTCTAATCATTTTCTTGAAGGAAGCAATCATAGGCAAGGAAAGTACATCTTGTTTCTAGCGCTAGAGTTTATCCTGACCTCAGGGACTCCTTCCTCAGCAGGAGTAAAAGGTTCAAGAGATTAATTTATTCACAGAAATTCTTCTCAAACCCAAACCTCCAAGGAACAATTAATTATCTTTTGTATGAAAACTGAAAATCAACATAGCAACATAACATTTTCACCAGGGCTGTTTAAATTATGTGGGATTTAAGGGTAAAAGGGTCATTTGTTTAAAATATATGTATAACACTTTTTGTCAGATCTAATATAACACAAGAAGATCACAGTTTCACAAGATTTTTAAATGTGTATTTATTCCCCCTCTCTTAGATGAAATACAGGATTTTCATTGTAGAAACTTTTCAGCAGCCAAAAAAAAAGCACTATGCAGGATTGCAGACTCATATCACACTTGCACTGATAAGGAGCATATATTTTAATTTGCAGCTATATTGTGTTTAATAAAGAGAAAACTGTTGAGAAGGATTCTTCCCCCTTTTTGGCTTCCTACAGAATTGTTTTGCATGCTGTACTAGTTGATATCTTGAACTCTATTTACATTGAAAGACTCTAACATGAAAAACACCATGATCCTACTATTGAGTGTGTAGTATAAGTAATACTGTTAAAGATAGCACAGTTCTCTTTCACACTCTACTATAGTGTCCTAGCTATGAAGGCTGGCAGGAAAAAAATTCTGGAAAAGATAGAGTATAAATAAGAGCAATAGAGTGTTGATAATTGTTGAAGCTGGTGATAAGTGCATTGCCATACATACAAACAATTAATAAACATTATATTTTATTCCATATTTTATATGTTTACATTTATATATCAAAATGTAGAGAAATATTTTATAAATATTTTGTAAAATTTTGTAATGTATATTCTGTAAGTAAGGATATTTATCTACAATTTGCTATTTTCCTTATGTATGTATGTATGGTAACTTTTGCAACAGAGGTTTTTTGTTTGTTTGGTTCTTGGAAAATTTCAAACAAACAAATTTCTGTTCAGCCTGTGAGAAATAACATTGTTTACTTGATTAAGTTTCTCTTTTTGCTTTGGGGACCAAAGCCAATTTTTAATAATTTAGGAATCATTGGCTTCCTTACATGTTTTTCCTAAAACTAATCAGACACATACACACATACACATACATTCATAGATACACACATTTATTCTTCTATCCATTTCAATTTATATACCTTGTAATCTGCAGGTAGTTCTACAAGGAAAGAATCTGGGTACAACAAGCAAAGACGAGAAAGCAATCAGAGTTTTGGGTCTCAACACAATACACTCTATGAGGAGATTCCTTACCATCTACAAACAGTAAGTTTTAAATTATTTTTTTCTTTTTCCTTTTCTTTTTTTTTCCTCTCTCCTTTCTCTCTTTCTTCTTGGGTTTGGTAATTGTTATTGTTACTGTTTGTTTGCTTTTGCAGATGGCCTTATAGTAACAATATTCTTTCCTTATATTTTCTACCCTCTCTTCAAATTTAGACCACATGTAGATTTATAGCTACAGCTAGCGAGTTTTGTTATGAACAAAAACAACAACAATGAAAGCATAAAGCCTACAGCCATTTAAGTGGCCAGAGAAAGAGGGTAGTAGTAAAGAAGGAAGCTTTTTTCTTCTTTAATTTACTCTGAAACAAATTGTTTAGAAGAGCTTTCCTAAACTGTTTTATGCAGTGAGTCAGTTTATTAAGGAATGTGTTTCAGAATATGTTATTGTGTATTATGTTCTTTACTTCTGAAATCTCCATTAACTCCGTCAACCCTAAAGTTAATATTTAGCAACTGCCTGTTTTGTTTAACCAACTACTAAGTAATGTAAAGAAAATTTAGATACAGCACGGAAGAAATGTTACCGACTAGTGTTCTAACATTAGCTAAAAATTTCTGGTATTTTTTCCTGCTAAATATTTTATCAAATTTTCTTAGCTTTAAAATTTTACTGTATTCTCCTTATATCATTTTTGAGGAGACCCATAAAAAATAGATGGGATAGTAAAGGTAGAATAAGAAATAATATTTTAAGAAAAACACAGAACATATGTTCTCATTGGGTCTTAGCCTCTCTCGGTCCTGATTTTTATTTCAACCAGATAGTTTCTGCCATTTTAATTTTAGACATTATCTGCTACTAAAATATATGAGTCATTATTAACTATTATTAACTATGTATTCAACACTGCTGTGTAGTTGCATAAAAAGTATAAACCTGTTTAATTAAAAATGTTACTTGGAATATGTTAAAATGATATATGGCTTTTAATAATGAAAACTGCTCAATTGTAAGCCTGGTTGCCCATCCCATTATCATCCCCTCATGTTTCAGTTTATCAAGTAAAAACTTCAGCCAACCTCAAAATACTAAAAACATGAAAAAATACTAAAATGTATTACCTGAAATAATAATTTAAAAATTTGAAGATTAACAAAATTTTCTTGATACAAAGCTGTTTCTTTCTATATTGTTTAGTAAAAAAGTGTGAATGTCTTATGTATCCAATTTTAAAAATGACAAACTAGAAACTTATATTTTTCTAGAAATTATTTTCTAATCCTATGATGTGTCTGGAGAACCTCCCTTCCCTGATTGGAAGTCTGTGGAATTTATTTAAAGTTTTGATATAATGTGGGAATAAGTGTGTGAGTCAGTAATGAAAGTATGTTTGAAAAAAGTGTATGCTCTATTTTTCAGGTATAGTTATTTCCTAGATTCCTAGAAGGACAAAATAAAAAGCATCAATAGCATACAGTATTCTAAATATTCACTTCATAATATATTACGGGCCACATTTTGAAGCACTGACTGTAATTAGCCACAGTTTTGATCTTCACCAGCAGTCAATATCTGTTGGCTGATATTTAGGAGTAAGATATGGCACTGTGCCCTGTACCCCTAAATACTTCAGGTAGATATTTCACAAGAAATAGGACATTCTCCTTCATACCACATTATGATTATCAAAATAAAGAGCTTCAATAAAAGCATCATACTATTATTTAATCCATAACACAGAATTAATTGCCCCATTAATGTCTTTTATATCTATCAAATTTTTCCAGGCCAAGAACTAATTTGGGGCCGTGCATTGCATTTCGGTGTCATGACTCATTTTTTACATTATAACAGTTTATCAGCCTTTATTGGTGGACTTAGAACTTGACATTTGTGAAGACCATAGGCTGGTTATTTTATGGAATATTCTTCAGTCTGAGTTTGTCTGGGTTGTCTGCTGTGTCTCATGGTTAGATTCAGATTATGCATGTGGACAGAAATCTCACAGGAGCGATATAGCTCCCTTTTAAGTGTTCCATATCTGAGGCCCAGGATGTTTGTCCCACAGCTAATGATGTTCACTTTGATGCCTTGGTTAAGATGGTGTTCATAAGTTTCTTCTCTGTAGCACCACTTCCCTTCATAAATGAGAAATTTGGGGGAAAATCTTTTGAGATGATATAAAATTCCTATTATTTAAACTCATTATTTCAGAAAACACTGATGATATTTTAGCTCCATCAAGCTTTCTAGATTTATTATTTGTCACTCTTTTCAACTAACAGATTTCTATTTATTTATATAAAATTGGCCTTGTGCATATTGATATTATTAAATTAATAATAATCCACCACTGGTTTATTTATTTAGACACTGAGATTGCCCTAGATGTGGTCACAGGGAACACTTTCAAAATGGCTCCCACAGGCCTAATTTTTACCTGCTCAGCTCCATCGTCTCCCACCGATTTTTCAGAAACATTCTTTACCTAGTTCTACCTACTTAGTGATATGAGGCAGTCATGCTTTTGCACTTGGATTCTGACAAACTAGAGATGGAGATGGTTTATCCACACTGTAAGGGGCACATGACTTAGTCTGGCCAGTCATGTCTGCAGTGGCCACTGGCTGATTTGTCAAAGGGACTGTAGCTGACCCAAGCTGGGCTCAGAATTTGGAATGGAAGTGAAGTGACTCTAATTTCAATATGACTGGCCCCTTGAATAATGGACAAATTAATTTGAAAGTTATGGGTAACATGACACTGAACATAGCTAACTGGTTTTTTATAATGCCCTGTCACACAGTAGAAATTAAAAAAATATTTCTTTCTTTTTAATATTTCTTCTATTTCTTCCTACTAAGTCAGACATAGGAAGGTGGACTTTGTCTGTAATGCCTTGCCTTTGAATCATAAGGATCCTCCACCCTCTCTCTACAAATAGCCCTTCAATAATAGTTTTTACCCCTATGATACCTAGCTGATCCCCTTCTTCTCCAGTCCCTAATGCAAACACAGGCAGCCCTCTGTATCTGCAGGTTCTGCCTGGGGATTCAATCAGTCTCTCATGGAAAATACTTGTAAAAATGTTTAAAAATAAAAAATAATAGAAATAAAAGGTCTATGTAGGATAACAGCTATTTATGTAGCATTTATATTGTTTTAGGTATTATATGCAGTCTAGTGATGATGTAACTTATGCAGAGGATGTTCATAGGTTTTATGTAATTACCATGCCATTTTATATAAGGGACTTGAGCGTACACTGATTTTGATATATGCAGGGTTCCTGATAAACATAAAGCAACTGATGTATACTTTTCCCCCATCCAAAAGTTTGATATGTTTTTGTTTGCCTGATTTAAATTAGTCTTCTTATGTCCTGTTCTCTGAAAGTGGAAGAGAAAAGCAAATTTAGGATTAAACCCAATCAAAGTTAACAACTTGGGACAGGGAAAGAGTTTATCATATTGGCTAAAGAAAATGATGAGCATCACAGAAAGAAATAATTGACACTGTTGCTTGGACATTTGTGGATTCTGCTTTTCATATCACATATAAGCATGTAAATTATAAAAGCAATATATACCATACTATGAATAAAATTTACAGTATACCTTATCAGTTAATTTTTATGTATAATCATACTGTATGCTGCTAAATCAATACTATCTCTTATGAAATAATAATTGCAGGTGTTTTCCTCCACTGCCTTTCAAATCGTTTTAAAATGACTCAGAGGACAGATGCCTGTCTGGGTTGATTATCAGGAAACATGTTTTATGTATATAGATTTATTTTTGCTTATCAAAAAGTTATTCCAAATAACAGAAAAGTTGGAGACAATTTCATTTCCCAAATATTATAATCCAAGGAAAATAAACATCTAAAAACAGGTATCAGTATTCTTTTCATTAAAGTATTCTTTTGTTGGTATTTCTCTTACATTATCTTTATATGGATTTTCCAAAAGTTTATATAACTTTAAACAAATAATTAAAATGTATAGCTTAATTTATAAGATTGTATCTTTCCCTTTTTTTTTAGCTTTTAGAAACAGATTCTCACTCTTGCTCTGGCTAGAGTGCAGTGACCCATTCATAGCTTACAGGCTCACAGTAGCCTCCAAATCCTGGGTTCAAGTGAGCCTCCTGCCTCAGCCTCTGGATTAGCTGGGATTACAGGTGCACACTTCCATGTAAGCTAATTTTGTTCTTATTTTGTTAGAAATAGGGTCTCACTATATCGCCCAGGCTGGTCTTGAACTACTGACCTCAAGCTGTCCTCCAGCCTTACCTCTCAAAGTGCTGGGATTATAAGCATGAGCCACCCTGCTCAGCCAGGTTATATAAATATTTTGAGGGCAGATAGGCTTATGCATTAATCACATATTTCACCAAAGTTGTTTTACTTATTGATGGATAGTCTTTTATTCACATATCCAGGTTATTATTATTAGACAGCATTGACAGACAGCATCAGCTAAATAGGAGCCTAGGATATTTCTGTCTCCCTTGCAGGGGTCCTCAAACTACGGCTCAGGGACCACATGCGGCGGTGTGAATTTTATTTGTTCCCGTTTTGTTTTTTACTTCAAAATAAGATATGTGCAGTGCACATAGGAATTTGTTCATATTTTTTTTTAAACTATAGTCTGGCCCTCCAACAGTCTGAGGGAGTGAATTGGCTCCCTGTTTAAAAAGTTTGAGGACACCTGCCTAGGGAATAGCTGATGGCTGTGACCTGCCTTTTACATTTGAATGCAATAAACTGATTTTCATTTTGACTTCCATTGTGTTATTAATTTTCTCCATATGCTCTAGGAAGAGCGATAGAGATAGCTACCTCCAACTCCAGGATAGGAACCTATTGGCCTAAGGAAATTCTATTCAGTACCCAATAAGTATTCTGGAGATGAATATTTGACTCACAAATCAGGTGCAAGATATTTTCTTGGAGTTTCTGGGAAAAATAATTTCTTTATTTCTGTGTGACATCTACCTAAACTACCATCCTTTTCCTTCCGGATATAACCAAGGAAGGATGTAGTCACCAGAATCTGCTAAATGCCGTCTAACCGTGAAGAGAGCTGATATGAAGATGAGGCCCCTGGCTAGTACTGGCTTCTCTGAAGATTTTATTGTGCCGCTGGATTTAGCCTCACCTAGAACCTACTGTCTTCCTTCTGTTCTTTTCTGTTAATTCTGTTTAGTGTTTTAACCAGAGTTGGATGGTCTGTCCCTTGTTGTTGTTGTTGTTTTGTTTGGTTTTTGCATTGTTTGTCTGTTTCTGAGACAAAGTCTCACCCTGTCACCCTGGGTAGAGTGCCAGGGCATCATCATGGCTCACAGCAACGTCAGACCCTTAGGCTCAATTGATCTTATTCCATGACCTCCTGAGAAGCTGTCCCTTAGTCATCTGCCCCCCTGCCCAGGTATTTTTTCTAATTTTGGTAGAGATGGGGTCTCAGTCTCGCTCAGGCTTCTCAAACTCCCTGAACTCAAGCAATCCCCCCATTTTGGCCTCCCAGAGTACTAGGATTAAAATCATGAGCCATTGTGCCTGGCCTTCTCTGTCTCTTATAATGAAAAGTTGCATATTAGGCTCATGCCAATCGTAGCTGTTTGGAAATGTCATCAAATTGCACTTTATTGGAAAAATATTCCATAAGTATTTCTTTTCTTTTTTTTTTATTTAGTGAAAAGGGCAAGTGAAAGGAAATAATGATTGATGAATTTAAATATCTACCATTAGTTCATTTTATTGGAAAAAATATCAGGATTATTACTGTACTGCTCTTCCCCTGAAGCAAAAACAAAAAAGTGTCAACCTGGTAAAAGCTTCTACCAGAGAGGCCAGTATTGGCATTAAAGCAGATAACTATTGGAGAAAAGAGTACATAAGAGTCTAGAATATCCCAGTTGTCAGTTTTCAATTAATCTGCAGAAGGACTTAATGGCTCTTGCTTATAACCAGTGAGACTTTACTTACTGGTTCTAAAATCTTTACAGATAAAGGAAGTCATTGAAGAATTTTAAAAATTGGCTGTACTTGATCTTCATCCTCAAATGTTTTTATTTAATTGTTTTGGGGGGTAGAGCCAAGACATCCGCATTTTTAGAATCCTCCCCAGATTATTCTCTTTCTAGTTTTTCAGGGACCACATTTTGTAAAGTACTACTTTAGAGAAATGTAGATGTTAACTTCTTTTATTACTCCTGAAGGATTTTAACATAGTCCCTCAACAGATGCCTTCTTGCCTAGGGCTTGGCTGAACTAAATCATTCCAGGGAGAGATGAGTTCATGTCCCCAAGCCTTCCTCAAGACTCTAGGCAATAATCAATCATCCAGAAATGGAATATGCCAATAAAGAGAAGGAGAGAGGGATCACACTCTTTTTGTTTCCCCCCTAGCAAATCTTAATTAGTACCTTAAAAGGAGAGCTTTGTAAGGAGCAAGTCCTCTTTCTCTCAAGCAGAGAAAACTGGCTTTATGGCTCACTGTGCTCAGTCTTCATTTACTTGTGTAATTGATTTAATTTGTGGGAGAAAATAGAGATTGAAAATTCTGCCACTTACTTGGAAAAATAAACCAAAATAAATGGTAAATGATGTGTGTGACCAGTACGAAGATTCTAAGAATTACAAAGGTTACTGCTACAATTTGAAATTTGGAATACCAACCTCAACATACATTTTAAACTCCGGAGTCAGTTACACTTTTGCAAAACTGTTCTGATGAAGACATGATAGCAAACTGCGCTTGGATCTTTTGCTAAAAATTAGAGTTAGTGGCTTATCTTAAAGTGCCTATATTATGTTTTTTTCCACCTTGAAGTAACATTGCTCTTTCTAAAATTTGGAAAACAAGAAATTTGAATTAAAGAAAAATTAAAAGTACTCATGGTATCATCATTCAAATATTCATTGCTTTTTTTATATATTTACACAGAGGACTTTCTATTAGGTATAAAAGATGTTCTCCAGCATAGCTTATGAAAGGTATTTTATCTTGTAACATTTTAAATAGATTTCTATAAGTATTTCTCTCATTTAACTGAATGATTTTTATGAGAGTCTTCAATACTGGCTGTGTTCTAATCCTCCAAATGTATTATTAATCTATTCCCTTGGTTGGATATAATGAATGCTTCCATTTTAAAATACTGATAATAATAATACAAAAACAAAATGTCTATTAATTTTAAGGGCTCAATATTTTCCAATCATTGTTCCTAAGTTCTTTGTATGCATTATCTGATATAAAAATTAATAACTTATATAATAAAATATACAATGACTTGATTTTAAATTCTATAAGAACATAAACCTAAAATATTCATAAATTAAATTTGGGGGGATATAGTCAAGTAGCAAAAAGTAAACCATCCTACTTAAAAGAAATCCTCTGTCCAGTGAAAATTTATTGCTTTGATATTTAACATTATTATGAATTTGGTGGGGAAAAAAAAGAAACAATCTTCCAAATTTCCATCTTTAAAAAATAAACAGTAATTTTAATGATTATATTTGTACACAGGAAGGTGATGTGGTCGAATTGCCTTCTGCCACCTTCTCTGTCACCAAGCTAGGCTTTGTATGAAAGATGAAATTATACGAGGAAAAATAAGTTTGTATTTCACAACCAGCCTCAAAATGAACTTGGACAAAAGGGGGAGAGGGGTAGCTGATTGTCCCCTAACTTCTTACAGGTAAGTTCTTTTTCCTGAACTTTAAAGAGGATGAGAAAACAACTAGGGAGGCCTCATGCAAAGAGGCTGGCTGAGAAGAGGCCACAGTCGTCCTACCTCGCAGGTCTAGAGATCTCTGTGGATGCCGGAGATCGTGAGCGAGCGCATTTTACAGTGGCTGACAGGTTTTATTTGAAGAACTGCCCCTTCAATTACTCTCAGACCCTGGAATACCCTGGCAGAGAGCTGAGTCTATGGGTTCTTCTCCATAACTACATTAAATCAATTAGTTTCAGTGCTGTCAAACAGAAGAAATTCCAATAAATGTTTTGTAGTGTGGGTACTCTTAGCTATTTTATGGGCCAAAACATTACAACCCAATGGGCTCCCATGTTATCAAAGACTCCTTTTATAAAATCAGAGAAACAGAGAAGATGCTAAATGCAGCCAAGAAACTGTTCCTATCTTTTCCCTCTCTCTTTATAAAGTAACTTAGAGGCCTTTGGAACAGAATGATCTTCCTTTTTAACTGGAAGAAACTATATTTGGAGTAGGTTAGAATTTTATACATTTTTTTTCTTTTTATTCTTTTTATAAAACCAGGAATTGCCTTTATGTGGTGATTTCTACCAGCCCAAATAGTCCTAAATCCACTGCTAAGAAAATACTTACATATACAAAATTGCTACCTTGGGTTTGATCAATTATGGAAGAAAAGCTATCATTCTCATACTCTTAAAAGTGACATTTTCAACTGCCTCACGCAGAGCATGTCCCAGGGGTTCTCGGAGGCTCAGAAGTAAAAATTATACATGTTCATTTCTCAAAATTTTAGCGGTCTGAGGCAGATTTTCCTTAAGACTCTTTACCAGAAATTACAAAAATAATCTGCTATGATTCTGTACTCATGAAATAATGCTCAGTCACATTATTTTCATCCTGCTTAGGAATATATTTATTTTTGATATAAGACCCATCCTTAGGCATTTCTAAGGATTTGTGTCAAAGGGTAAAAGTTAAAAAAGAAAGATTGCCCACGATTTACTAAAGCAAATGATTGAGATGGGGGACAAAGGGTGAGATCACATGTGTGGTAAATATTTGAAGGGTCAGGAGAAAACTTCTAAATACGGATCGAAAATGTTTTCACGAGAAAATCTCATGAATGTTATGTTAATCAGGTTGATAAAAATATCTCAGATTGCATGTGAAGCCCGCACACTGTACCCCATGATTGAACTAATGTACACAGCTATGATTCAATACAAAAAAATAAATAAGTAGAGATGGAGCTACAAAAAATGTAGTAAATGGAACCGGTTGACACAAGTACAAAGTGGGTGGCAAGATAATAATGAAATAAATCCCATAGTCATTTTTGCACACACAAAAAAAATCTCTTTTGAAGAGCTTAACCACAACTTGGATTTTGCCTAACAAATTCAAACAATGTAATCTAATCGTATGTGACCTTATATTACTCTGAAGTTTTAAAATAAATGAAAAAAGAAATCTCTCTTCACAAGGAATCTTCTCTTCCTCAGTTCTATATATAGTTTTATTAATTAGTAGCATACACAAAATGATCTTGGCACATCTCTCTGAAGCTTATTGATTTAAGCTTTCTGTGATGCTATTAGGGTTTAGCCCCTAATTGAATTTATGTGTTGATCCATTAAATCTTTTTCATTTCTTGTTTAACTCCCTGCTTAAGAAGATTTTGTTTCAATATCACATCAGAATCTAGCTGGATCCTAAAGCATCGTTTAAAGGAGACTGCATTTTCTCTGACTTCCCAGTTGCACGTGTAGAGTCAAAGTTTGAGGTTCATGTAAGAACTCCCAGCTGAGGAGGAAATTAAAATGCAACCCTCCCTCAGCTCCTCCCTACGCCTGGAGAAAGGCTCTCCCTGTTCTTACGTTGTGATGAATTACCCCGCAAATTAGCCCAACCACCTCACCATGATATTTGCAGGTTTTATTCCTTCTTTGGAACTTACAGAGATTAAAAATAAATTTTATCTTCTTCCAACATAGTTTCCAAATTGACTGTTCCTCTTCTCCTCACATCTGACTCTAAACCAAAGCCAAAGGCAGAAGGCTCCCTCCCTGGTGGGGTCCTGCTCATCCATCACACCTCGCCAATGCCGTCCAGTGCCATCAGCTTTCTTCTGGACACATGGGTGGCCAGCAGACACGAGCCCATGAGTGAATGGAAGAATTATGTCACACTGTGTCTTGTTAAGGAACGTGCGGGGGTGTGTTCGCCAGATCTGGATGCTCCATGGGGATGGTTTTAGTCTCCTGTTCAAATAGAAGAATTCAAGTTCTGTTTTTACCCCTTTTTTAAATGTTTACTTTCCTAGTTTTTCATTTTAATTTTTTTTTCTTGCACATAAATGTAATTTACACAGATGTTTTTAAATCCCCCCAAAAGATGCAGTCCATACTAGGGAAGCAGACAGATAAATGAGAAATCACCCAAATGACTCAGCCTTTCTCTCAATCTGCACATTGTATTCTGAGCCAAAAAAAAATTAAGCTAGAGCAAAAATAATCTTGACTTACCTGAATTTAATTCCCATTTTAACTTTCCTAGTGAAATACTAACCCTAATATGAATCATTTTGTATTTCTGAAACTTCAGCACACCTTAGGTTATTTATAAATTTCACTTGAATTTTTCACATTTTGATCACAGAAAAATTAAATGATGTTTAGAAAGGGTATTTTATAATCTCAGGTTGTATTTGCACACTTGGTGGTGTTCACTTGGCTATTGTTTCTTCTAGTGCGTTAACTGTGTAGCTGGGAGCCCTGTTAGAGGCCATCTCCTCTTCAACAGGGACAAAAAGCAGATAGATGCTCTATACAGACATTCAAAAGGTCTTCCAAACCATACTTTAAAAGCTGCTATTAGTTTTGCAGATTTTTGTCTGAACATCTTACTTGGAAATAAGATATAAGGGAGTCTTGTTTTACTTACCAAGGCGGTGTCTCCTCGGTAAGCAGAGCTCTGGGAAGGGGTGGAACAATGCAGTGGGAAGCCAGTGACTTCCTGGAACAGGAAGGACCACACTCCCTCTCTCTGCCACCAACTTCTCCACAAAATTCAAGGTACACTTTTGGCCGTGAAGGGGCAAGTGAGCAAGACCCCTGAGATAGGGCTACAGCGAGGGTGGGAGTGAAGGGACAGTGAGCAGGGCCTGGGCAAAGCAGAGTGTCACTTGTACTCCGCATCTCAAGATGTGGCCACTGTGAAATGTGCACATGGGCCTCTGCCACGGGGGTCTGCCTCACTGAGGCCCCAGCTGCCATTCCCGGACACCTAGCCCTGAGTTTGTGCCAAGGTCATTCCTCCAGGTGGTTTCTGGCAGACGTGGGACTCCATTTTTATCTAACTTTGGCTCAAAAACTTCCCTGAAGCTTTGTTAAACCTCCCCTAGATGATCCCGTGGCCTAGGAGCCTTGCACACAACCTGTTTTTCCTCTTCCCTTCACTTGGGCTCCGATCAACATCACATCCTGATGCCTCTTTCCTTTCTCTTCCTACTTCCTCTACACACATCCCCCTAACAAAATCCTTCCATGTTTAACTCCGCCTTGACATCTGCTTCTTGGAGGACTCAGACCCAACAACATACAAGGTATGAAGAATGAACCTACCTTTCTTAGAGCCACTGTGTCTCAGGAACTGTTAGACTAAACTTTACGAATTTGCCAATACCTAACCCTTTGTAACTTACAAAATGAGTTTCATATGATTCAGCCTAATAGTAGTGCAGAATGCTGACAGAGCTGAAACATTAGAGGATCAGTCTTCTAAGGCACAGAGCTTCCTTAAGGCTGAAACAGAAATCCGTATTTTCTTTCGTAAGAGGGCTGGAGCTGGGTGAGTTAGTCTAATCACCTAGGCTCAGCGTGGCTGTGACCCAGAAAATTTGCTTTCTGTTGCTCATGTTTCCCTTCGGAGGTAGCTTGGCTGCTCTAACCAGTTCCTTTCCTTTGAAACCCAGCTCTTTATCATTGTTCACCTGTAACATGATGGACATGAAAACATGTTGTGGGCCAGGCATGGTGGTTCACACCTGTAACCCTTGCACTTTGGGAGGCAGAGGCCAGAGGATCATTTGAGGCCAGGAGTTCAAGACCAGCCTGAACAACACCCTTACCTCTACAAAAAATTAGAAAAATTAGCCAAGTGTGGTGGCATACACCAGTAGTCTCAGCTACTGGGAAGGCTGAGGGTAGGTAGGGTTATTTGGACTCAGGAGTTTGAGGTTGCAGTGAACTATGATGATGCTACAGCTCTCTAGCCCTGGCAACAGAACAAGACACTCTCTCTCTCAAAAAGAAAGGAAGAGAGAGAGAGAGAGAAAAGGAAAGGAGGGAGGGTAGGGGAGGGAAGGAAGGAAGGAGGGAGGGAGGGAAGGAGAGAAAGGAAAAAAAAACCCACCTGTTTTGATTCTCTGCCATAGGTGGCCTTTTCCCCTTAGAAATGCCTTGGCTCAGAAATTGAGACAATTTTGACCTTTAAGGCACCAGTGAGTTTGTGGGAAATTCTTTTTAAAATCAGAAGTACCCTAGAAGGTTGGTGAGTCCACCTTTCCAGAACCAGACAGATCAATTCAGAGCTAGGATGAGCACTACACAGGGGACTCTCTGCCCTTCTGTGCTTCCACCCAGCCAGCACATGGAGCCAGGACTGAACCAGAGAATTCCCTTCCACTTTTCAGACTTCCGAAAAATAGAGACTTGTAGATGAATAAAAGAAAAGTCATGGGGCTTTGGAGGGGAATAGGCAGACCTCTTTCTCCACCTGGCTTTCCAGGCTGTGCAGCCTGCCCCTCCAATCCGATGCCCAGCTGTGCACAGTGAAGATGTTAATAATAAAAATGTATCTTTCCTCAGGAGGCTGAGGCCAGAGAGTCGCCTAAGCCCAGGAGTTGGAGGTTGCTGTGAGCTGTGACGCCACAGCACTCTACCGAAGGCAATAAAGTGAGACTCTGTCTCTACCAAAAAAAAAAAAAAAATGTATCTTTCAATGGAGCAATTAATTTTCACAATGATTAAACCTAATGATTGTGATTTAAATTGTCATATAAAGTATGAATGACATTTAATTGTCATTTAAAGATTTTCACAATCAAAAACCTTTATTTTTCTAAAACTATTTTCCTGAAACTACTTAACCACATAACTTTGATTCTCATAAACTATAAGAAAAGGCTTGCTTTTTCCCTAATAATTTCCTTTTTGTTAAAGAATAAATTAACTTTGCACGTAAGTAATTTGACAACTTTGCAATGAAAAAGTAAAGTGCTCATTTAATGAGCACTTACTGCATGCTAAAATAAAGCCAGGAACTACTGCATACTTGAGTTCTGCCACTAATGCTGACTCAATGCAATAAAATGAATAGAGTTGATCACTGCTGCTTTTCGTGCTATATTTGTTTCATACAATTTAAAACATTAACATCATAATATTTTGTAATTCACTTTACATCCACACTTCTATAATTTATCATAAGTTTTTCATCATTATTTTTATTATTACATTAGTGTTCTACTGTATTGATATTGTAAGTTTATTTCTTACTTAATTTTGGACATTGAGATAATTTCAATTTAATATTTAGCCTCAATTGAACATACAAGCTTGCATGTGTCCTGGGAGGGGGCAGTTATTCTCAAGGGTAGAACTACCCTGTTGAAGATTACAGTAGTTCCCCCTTATCCACAAAGGATTCATCCCAAGACCCCCAGTGGATGAATGAGCACTTTACTTTTCATTTTTTTCCCTACACATATGTACCTATGATGAAGTTTAGTTTGTAAATTAAGCACAGTAAAAAATGAACAATAACTAACAATAAAATATAACAATTATAGCAATGTGCCAGCATCACTGTTCTTGCACTTTCAGGCCATTATTAAGTTAAAAAGAAAAAAGGATGCTTGAACACAATCTGATGACCAGGAGGGCCACTTGATACTGAACAGGTAATATCCGTGGGGTGGACACACTAGGCAAATGGGAGTTTACATCCAAGGTGGGAAAAAGCGGGATGGCAGAGATTTTATCAAACTTCTCACAATCGCACACAATTTAAAACTTCGGAATTGTGATTTTTCCTTTAATATTTATGGGCCGTGGTTGACCACAGTTAACTGAAACTGCAGAAAATGAAATCTCGGATAAGGTGGAGTGTGACTACTGTATTAATGTTTTTAGGTTCTTGATATGCACCTTCTGATTGATATTACATTTTCTCAGCAGTGTACGAATATGTCCATTGGAGATCTTGCATCATATGGAAGAAAGATGTGGAAAATAAGATGTTCTTAGTTTAAAAGGCATTTCTGATGTGAAGTAAAAAATGGTATTTAATTTGCATTCTTATCCTAATGATATTAAATATTTTTCATAAAGTTTTTGTTTGAGACAGAGTCCCACTCTCTCATGCTGGGTAGAGTGTCATGGCATCATCATAGAGCACAGTAACCTCAAACTCTTAGGCTCACATGATTTTATTGCTTCAGCCTCCCAAGTAGCTGGGACTACAGGTATTCTGCACAATGCCTATCTAATTTTTCTATTTTTAGTAGAGATGGCATCTCACTCTTACTCAGGCTGGTCTCAGACTCCTGAGCTCAAATAATCCTCCTACTTCTGCCTCCCAAAGTACTAGAATTATAGGTGTGAGCCGCTGCACCAGCCGTTACAGAATTTTGTAAATTATCTCTATCTCTATTTCTGAGTATAACTCTAGACTTCAACATTTTACTTTCAAATCCTCAAAAGTCATCTCTGCAGTTCTCCTGAAAATTCTCTTTGGTTACTTTAAAAAATAGATTTAAATAGGATTTTTAGCCCTTCTATGTCACCAAATCATTTGTCTCAAACTAGTTGCTGTAGTGGATTTTTACCTTAGTATATGAACAGGGGTATTTCTATAACTGTGTATGTGTGCGCATGAGAGACAGTTTATACATTTATTGTCATTAAACATCAGGAAACAATCTTCGACCTTCTCTGAAATCGTGAGAATCACTGACATACCACAATCATAACTTAACTTACCAAATAAACTTATTTTTCTCCTCCAATTACTATCATTCATGTTTTTTTTCTCACATTTTCAGTTTGCCCAAAGAGTTTCTTACATCATTATTGCTAAGTATATGTTAAAACACACCAATATGAAGAATTAGCAAACCATTTGATTCACTTTGATTGTTTTAATATTTTCCCCCTAGTGATGTATGCCTTGGTGCAGAAATTTGATACAGTATTTTTTTTAGATTAACTAACCCAATTCATTCTCTCCAGATTGCGAATTAGAAGTTGATAGAACACTACAAACCAACATGGAAAAATAATCCTGCCCAATTTCAATCTCAATCAGTCCCCATCAAAACTTTACTCTTTTAGTGTTTCAATATATTTGTGTGACATTTTTTAGTTATTCAGAGTTTGTTTATTTTAAAAGCTCAATAGGCCTTCTGGGATGCCAAATCACTATTTAAAAAATGCTGATGACACAAGCTAAAATGAATTAAAAACACATGGAGGCAACGTTCTCTGAACTATATGTGTTTTCAAAGTTTAGAGAGAGGGGTGAGAAGAGGTGCTTGGCAGAATGTTTGGGTTTTAGTAAATCCAAAATTCTTGAAAAATTGTTCCAGATGTTGATGAACCCCCTGGTGCCCCTAAGTTTCACCCAAACCTGCTATAAATAAAGATAATTATAAACAGCAATAAACGGCGATTGAGGCGGTCTGTAATGGACGCCTCAGGAATTGGAATTCACTTGGAAAGGAGTGGATGAGAATGTGTTCTGTAAACACCATGAAGAAAAGTCTAGTCACAGTATGCCTACATAAAGGAAACAGGAAAATACAAACAGAACCATTTCACACGTGAAAACCGGATGGCACCTGGCCTCTCGGCCCGGCCGTCAGAAGCTCTCATTAGCCAGCCCAGCAGTTCCTAAGATGAAATGATCAATCTCCCACTGAGGATGTTTGGAAACTTGTGGGACATTTGATGGTGGTCACGATGACTGGGAAGAGCTACTGGTTTTTATTACTGAGCGGCAAAGGGTGATTAACATCCTGAAATGTCCATAAAATGAAGCCTGGTTCCTGCCAGTGACCCGGGTGCCCCTACAGGTCTCACTGTCCAACTTTCAGACTGTCCACGCACATCACAGCCATCTTGGCTGTGTGTCTTTGTTGTTCTGCTCCCTGACTTGGAATTTTTGCCTTTTCTCTTCAATAATCCACATCTTCTATTTCCTTCCAGAAAGACTCTTTCCCCCTCAGTATTTCCTTAAGGACTGACCTCCCTGGTGGACTTTTTATTTTCTCCTGAGGTCTCAATACCCTCCCACTCACTATTTCATCCCTCCCTCATTACATCTGCTCCAGAACAAGTTCTGTGCACAGAAGCTGCTTCATTAATAACTGCCGCCATTTTTGTTTAAATTAAGACTGGGCCACGTACACTCAGCAATGTTGAACTTTCTTGGTTTTACTGAGAGAACTTTTCCTGTGTATTTATATGCATGCATATGTTAATGTCTCCATAAAATCAACACAGACACAGAGAGAAAGACAGATGTAGATACTATAGATTACCAATAAACACATTCCTATAAACATGCACAATGTTGTCTTTTCATTTAAAGACGACACTGTCCTTTGGCTGAAGGAATGCGTGAGAATGTGTCCTGCTGGTTCTCCTTCTCTATCACCCACCGCTGATTCTCACAGCTCGACTCTCACTGGCTGCACTACAACAATAAATAACCTCTAAGCCTTAAAGTGCAGCCAGGAAGAGTCAACTTGGAAAAACATAATCGAACACTTGTGGGGAAAGGAATTCCCACAGACATTTGCTGGAAGATATAAGCTATACATCTGGACTGTAGAAATGCTCAGAATAACTAAGGACAGTGTCTTTCAAGCCAGAGAGAACTGTCCTAGAAAGTGTGTTTTGGAAGGGCCCGTCAGGCTCCCCAGAACAAGACTAGGCTCACATAAAAAGTGAACTTCCACTTTAACTTGGGGCCAATATCACTTTATGATGATGTTCAATACAAGCAGCCTTTGTCTTAAGAAAGTGTGACTTTTAAAAGACCTTGCCCATCATTCCTGCTTTGCTGGACCCCTGCCAAAATGCCACCCTACCACTGCACTGGCCACCAAGAGCAGCCCACAGTCACCCTGGTTTCAACCCACCTGTAGCTCTGTAGTGGACACAGGATTAAAAACTCAAAAGATTCAAGTTTTAACCTCAGCGTGCCTTCTGGGGAAAGAGTCCTACCACCAACACTTTCCTTATTCTCTGTGTGGAACAACTGACTAATAGTATGGAAACTGTGTGGTAATAGAATAATCGTTTGTTAAGAAAAAATGCCAAAAGTAACACCATCGCTTTTTCTGACTACAAAAGCATCACATTTGTTATTTTAAAGTAAGAAGTGCATAAAGATAACCAAAGAAATTTGAAAATTATCTACAATTCTGCAACATAGAAATCATGACTGAAAGCGGCACTTGTGGCTCAAGGAGTAAGGCGCTGGCCCCATATATCAGAGGTGGTGGGTTCAAACCCAGCCCTGGCCAAAAACTGCAAAAAAAAAAAAGAAATCATGAGTGAATATTTTAGTGAACATTCATTCAGAGTTTATCTTGGTATAGATACACACATTGTGTGTGTGTGTGTGTGTGTATATATCTCCAAAATAGGGTTATAAAGAATACCTACTGCCTTTAATTTCTTACACTTAATATATTATGGACATGTTTCCATGTCAAACACAATTGAAGAAGGTGTAACAATATCATCATTTTTTAAAGCTTCTTAGTATCACAATTTATGTGAACAGTGCTGTATCCGGCATTTAGACAGCTCTCAGCATTTCACTACCTTGTGCAACACAGTAATTAACATATTTATACATACATTTTGGACACTTTAGGTGGTGCCTATGGCTCAAGGAGTAGGGCACCAGCCTCATAAATGGAGGGTGGCAGGTTCAAGCCCGGCCCTGGCCAAAACTGCAAAAAAAAAAAAAAAATTTGGACATTTGTTTATTTCAAAGGAATTTCTAAGAGTGGAATGATTTAATATCATTAGGGGAGAAAAATAATTTTAATTTACTTTTCTAAACTCTTCTCCCAAAATTTCATAAAAATTTATAACCAAAAACATCTTAAGATGATATCTGTCTACTTTGTGTTAGCTGATGGTACCAATTTATAAAATAATGAATCAGACAAATATTTTCTTAGTTCAGAAATAACTTATCATATTAAACTGTGAAGAACTGAAATACCTCCTACTTTTTTCTAGAAAATGAAACAGAACCAAGAGCCTTTGCTTCTGGGTAACTCACGTAATATTAAATGAGAGAGCTCTTTGGGTTCTTAAGAATTGGCTGAACTGGGATGTGTTCTGTGATATTAATCAGTTTTGAAGCCATGTGGTCCTCTGCTTTAAGATTTATCCCATATGCTGTTGGTTAATATTAGATTTATGCAAGTGTTTTCCTGCAAAGAATTGATGTCTTTTTATTATTTAGAAACTAGCACTTAAAATTGCAAAAAAAAAAATGTGATTCTAAACAATTAATTTACATTTTTTTTTTTTGAGACAGAGCCTCAAGCTGTCACCCCGGATAGAATGCCGTGGCATCACAGCTCACAGCAAACTCTAATTCTAGGGCTCAAGTGACTCCGCCTCCCAAGTAGCTGGGACTACAGGCACCTGCCACAAAACCTGGCCATTTTTTGGTTGCAGCTGTCATTGTTGTTTGGCAGGCCCGGGCTGGATTCGAACCTGCCAGCTCAGGTGTACGTGGCTGGCGCCTTAGCCCGTTGAGCCACAGGTGCCAAGCCAATTAATTTACATTCTTTTGGAATATAACCTACTCTCAATTTTGAGGCCTGTGTGTATATTTTAATTGTTTGAAAACAAACTCAGTTCCAGTTTGTTCTCTGAAGGACCAACGACCAAAATGCTAGAGGAGGAGGTAACAAAGGAGATGGGGATGGAACAGGAATGAAGTTTTCCTTTTTTAAGACTTGAACTAAAGCAGGGCTTCTGCAGTGCCAAGGCGAAAAGGTAATTATTATTCTAGTTCACTGTCAGACAAATAGTCCGCAAAAGAGTTTTATTTCACGGTGATTTTAGGATAAAATAAAAATTGCTATGAAGGCAACTGACTGTATTTGAACCCTCAGCCTTAAACAGGCTGTCATTTGTAAACACACTCTGAGATCTTTAAATAAAGGCAAAATCAATGATTGAAACTGTAATTAAATTATGTCAGGTCATAAAGAAAAAATTTTAAAAAAGAGAGAGAGCAAAAACTCTCTGAGTTTATGCATTAAGCAAATGAGATATTTCCTCAGTTCTCATTTATATAGTTTTAATAATATTAAAGAGATAATGGGAAACGTGCCATTCGATTCAATTGTTTCATGGCAGACATGTGAAGCAGTTTATCACGGTGAAACATTTTAAAGTATAACTTTAGCAAATATGGAGATAAGAGAAGGGTATGTTGTGGGGCAGAGAGAGGGGTGAGGTGCCTGCCAAGACTGAACAGGAAAAGCAAGAAGAAACAAACGCTGAGGCCACATGACTGTGGTCACTCCCTGAATTCTACTGGAAAACCAAGGGCTGAGAGTCCGTGCCCCGGGGTCAGAGGTGGTCATCCCGCCAGAGAATCACACCACAAGGGCTGAGTACTGTGACCTAGCATGGGAGCTGGTCATCCCGCCAGAGAATCACACCACAAGGGCTGAGAGTCCGTGCCCCGGGATCGGAGGTGGTCATCCCACCAGAGAATCACACCACAGGGCTCAGAGTCCGTGACCCAGCGTCAGAGCTGGTCATCCCTCCGGAGAATCACACCACAGGGGCTCAGAGTCCATGACTCAGCATCAAAACTGGTCATCCCGCTGGAGAATCACACCACAGGGGCTCAGAGTACGTGACTCAGCATCAGACCTGGTCATCCCGCTGGAGAATCCCAAGTCCATTCAGTCTTCCACTGGGTTGGCAGCCCATCAGGGCACTGTCTCCAGGAGGACTTTAATGGGCACCCCTGATGAGACAAGAATCACTTTAGGGGCCACAAGAATCACTCTGTTTCCAGTTAACCCCTACTTAATGTGAGAGCCATGAGAAATTTCCTTGGAAAAGAAAAAAATAGGTCCATTGTTCGAAAAGGAAGAACAGAACAAATGGCCTGTGAGACCAGCCCCCAGTAATAATCCTGTTGTTTCCTTTCAACAGTGGAAAGCTAACATAGCACAGAACATCTCGTGGTAAAGCAACGCCACACTACACAACGTGACAGAGAACCAAGTCCTGTGTTTGCCAAATCGAAACTCTTACTTTGAAAACCATTTTAAAAATTAACAACAATGAAATTATCAGCCCCTACCCAAACTTGGCTCCAGTCTGGCAATTCTTTACCTTCCTTGGATCTTAATTTTCTTACTTGCAAAAGTAGGGAATTGATCTTCCAAATTCCCTGCTGGTCTAATTCTATAATTTAGAATTATTCAAAAAAAGCAAAATTAGAAACTTTTTTTTTCCTCACAGAATTACTTAAAGCCCCATGAAAGGAAATGTGTTTCCCTTATAGCTCCTGGAACTAGAATCAGTTCCAGTTCCATCCCTGCCTCTCAGGCCCAGCGGCTGCCAAAGCTGTAGAGAGTGGCCCCTTTCCAGAAAGCTCTTTTCCTTATTGCCCTGGTGAGAGAATATTCAAGAGCATCTGGGAAATCTGCTTAATAGGCAGTCGCTTCCCAGGGTCTCCTGCTGCTTTCTCAGGGTCGCTAATGAGAGCAACAAATATCAGCATCAGAGATATGTCCCAACTCACACCCTGAGTTTCACCTGTTCCAAGGGTGTGACCAGCACGTGGGTATCTGCTTCCTAACATAACTGACAGGTGACAAGTAGAGTTGCTATCTGTTACATGCACATCTTTAAACAGCTAAAAACAAATGCCTAGCCATAACCCAGAAAGAAAGTTTCAAGGCTAACATTTCCTTTAAGAAATCAGCTGATATTTGGACAGCATCTGAGTTACACACTTATCTATGAAGTTACATCCAGTCTGTGTCCAAGTGCTTGTGACTTGTGCCATTGAATTAAGCCAGTGTCTTGAAGAGTCTTTGTGTGGACTATTGAAGATACCCAATTTCTTAAATATGAAAATCCATTTGACTCAGAAATTATTCAGTTAATGTGCAGCTGAAGGGAATTGAAAAATAAGACTCTTAAGTGTTTGAAAAATACATTTTACTAATTGGGAAAAACTTTAGATTAACGTTAATGAAACAAGGAGTTGGTTTTTTGAAAAAATAAATAAACTAGATAAGCCTTTGGCCACACTAACTAGATGTAAAAAGGTAAAATCTCTAGTAATCTCAATCAGAAATGATAAAGGGGAAATAACGACTGATGTTATAGAAATACAAGAGATTATCTTTGAATACTACCTGAAACTTTACGCCCAGAAATTTGACAATGTGAAGGAAATGGATCAATATTTGTAATCACACCCTCTCCCTAGACTTAGCTTGGATGAAATAGATCTCCTGAATAGACTAATTTCAAGCAATGATGTGTCCTTATATTATACATTAAACATGTAAATATTTTATT
>CAUYON010154524.1:0-27744 GCA_963573935.1 Arctocebus calabarensis
GGGGATAGACTTCTGGTTCATCAGGTAAGGGGGGAAAGGGCACACCGGAAGTTCAGAATGGCAATTGTTCTGCCTAGCTAGAAAGCATTCAGAGACACAGCAGGATCTCTCAGGGGAAGCAATTCCCACTTCCCACAGCAATCTCCCATGGGGTGAGAGAAGAGGTCCACAGTTTACTGTTCATCTGTAGAAAATATGCAGGAGGAAATGAAGAGAAAACAGAGAGGTAACAAACAAACTAACTGACTAACTAAAAAAAGACCACAGCTTTCTTGGGGGAGGGGATGGATAGTTTTCCTTTCAGACGAATTTTGTACCTGAAGCTTTCTTTCTTGGAGTCACAGCTTGCCTCAGCAGAAGTGACCAGCAGTTCTCTCTTCACTGGGTTTCCAGTCTTCTGCTTAATTGGGCATTTTCTGGATGCTATCCTTCCCTTTGGGTAGGAGCCTCTTACAGAAGCTGCTTCCAATCAGCCACCTTGCCCCCAAAATAAGTAAATTTTTAAAAATAAAATACTTTTAACTGTAATCCTATCATAGAAATAAATTGATGACTCCAGAAATTAAGTGTCCTACCCAAGATAACACTATTACATGGTGGAATAGGGAAGAAAACCAAATCTCTGTAAAATAAATTTTAAAATGCAAAGCACTTCAACATGCAGAAAGAAATAAGGCTGAAAGAAAAATAGCTCATTAAGAGATTGAGAGTATGCGTTCTGAAATTAAGCCTGGGTTCAACTCCTGGCTCTATTACTTATTAGCTGTGTGGTCTTGGGACAATAAGTTTAAAACACTACCCAAGATATTGTGCCTTTTGAACACCACCACTTAGAAACCTTATGATGGCAACAATAAATGAAATCAGTAACATACACAGAGGATGACAGTAAATGTTGGCTGAAGTTATCAGGAAAGATTTTATAAAGACAGATGCTATAGTTCACTGTTTGCTTTTTCTGTTTTTCTTTTTGTGAGTTATTTCAGTTATACAGTACAATATGCTAGTCTAAATAAATAAAGATTCTTAAAGCATGCAACGTTGCTACTAAGGTCAAGAAATATACTACAAAAGCTTTTCCACAGTGTGTCCCTTCCTACCCATATCTCAGTTCCTTACCAGAAAAAGGGGGAAGGCCAGCAAAACAATAACTACCCCACAGAGTTTCTGTAATGTAATCGTTCATTGATACATAATCAATGTTTAATGAGTGTTTCCTTATCCACATATTTACACCAGAACAGAGAGAAAGACAAGGGAGAAAAAAGGATACAAGTACCTAGTCCAATTTGGTTGGAGCATACAACTCACAAAGTGCATAGATAAATTATTTCAAGGCAGCGCCTGTGGCTCAAAGGAGTGGGGTGCTGGCCCCATGTACTGTAGGTGGCGGGTTCAAACTCAGCCCCAGCCAAAAACTGCAAAAAAAAAAAAAAAAAATTGCATAGATAAATTATTTCAAACTAGGTTAAGGCCATGTAGGAAATAGAAGAAAAATTTCAGAAGCAAATAACATAGGAGGAATTGAGAAAATCCATTTGGCAGTTTGTCCATGGTCCTCTTTATTTTCTGCATGTACGTCTTTGTTCCAATGCTTTCAAGGATGTTTACACAGTAAGTGAACAGTCCTCAAAGAGTATCTTCCCCATGATAAAAGATGTTACTTTCCCTAAGCTTGGGATTCCTCTCTTGTAAGTCGACCCACTCCTTGTGCAGGTTATCACCTGGATCTCTTCCCAGTGTCCTGTGCAAACTGGGGCTCAGAAATCAGATGCAAATGCTCTTCATCTATGATTCAGTTATTTCATGGCTTCACCAGCATCCATTAAACTGTACCAAGTTAACTTATTAGCCTACAGTAAGGCAAAATCTCAAACACTTCACAGTTCTTGACAAGCCTTTGCATATAAGCAATGTTTATTATAAGTGAAAGAGAGATTTCACTTCCATATTGTCAGAAGGGATTAAAAATTACTCAACTATTTGCTAATATCAAAAGAAAGAAAATGAGAGTTTAAACAGAAAGAAAATGAGAGTTTTAAGTAAATGGTGGAAAAATACATACTATGACAGTTCATGAGGCTACATTAATATCAGATAAAGTAGATGTTAAGACAAATTACTACCAGAAAGAGGGACTTTTCTTAAAGATGAAAAGGTCAATCTGTCAAAACAACATAACAATCATAAATTTTGTGTCTAATAACAGAGCATCAAAATAAATGAGGCAAAAATTGACAGAATTAAGAGGGAAATAGACAATTCTACACACAGTAGAACATCCATAGTTGACCACCTCCCTACATTGACCACCTCTTTAAGTCAACTTAATATTCACAGATTAGACATGTACCACATGTACTATCAATACAGTAGGCCTAGTCCCTTATGTTGACCACCTCCATATGTTGGCCAGTTTGTTACAGTCCCCTGGATGGTCAACTTACAGAGGTTCTACTGTAAAGGATATTTTAATTTTCCTCACAGCAACCACTTGGACAAGACCAAAAAAAAACAAAAAATCAGTAAACACATGGGTGATTTGAAAAACACTTCCAACTCCTTAATCTAAATGATATTTATAAAATACTAAACCAAATGATTGCAGAATACACATTATTTTCACATGTGAAAGGTAAGTTTATTTTCACATGTGAAAGATAAGTTAATCAAGATAGACCATATGCTGACCCATGAAACAAGGCTCAAAAAATTTTAATGTATTAAAATACCTAGAGTACATTCTTTGATCTCAAAATAAAATTAAGTTAGATACAACAATAAGCTATCTAGAAGAATGCCACATATTGAAAATTAAACATACTTTTTAAGAAACCATGAGTAAAAGAAAATTGGAAATTATTTCAAATTAAACAATTTAAAATACATCAAAATCTGTGGAATGCAACAACAGTGCTTAGAGGGAAAATTTTTAGCTTTGATTGCCTTTTTTTTTTTTTGAGACAGAATCTCACTATGTCACCCTCGGTAGAGTGCAGTGGCGTCACAGCTCACAGCAACCTCCAGCTCTTAGGCTTAAGCAATTCTCTTATCTCATCCTCCCAAGTAGCTGGGACTTAGGCGCCTGCCACAAGGCCCGGCTAGATTGTTTTTATTAGAAAACAAGAAATGCCTAAAATCTATGACCTAGCGTTTTACCTTAGAAAACTAGAAAACAAGCAAAAGTAAGTGGGAAAAAGAAAATTATAAAGAACAGAAAGCAATGAGATAGTAAAACAAATACAGAAAACTGGCAAAGCTTATAATCTGAAAAGATAACAAAATTGATAAACTACTAGGTAGAAAAAGAACCTACTAAGGATACTAGCAATTAAAGAGGGTATACCACCACAGACCCTACAGACATTACAAAGATAACAAGGAAATCTTATAAACAACTTATACCAACAAATTAGATAAAATTAACAAAATTCTTTAAAAACATGATCTACCAAAACTGACACAAAAGAGAAAATCTGAATAGCCCTACATCTAGAATAGACACTGAATTTGAATTATCAAAATCCATACTATTAAGAAATTTTCAAGTCCAAATATATTGGTAAATTCTATTAATAACACTCCAGGAAGACTTAGTAACGGTATTACACAAACTGTTTCAGTTAATAGAGGGAACACATCCCAAACTTTTTTATGACACCATCATAAACCTAATACCAAAACCTGACAAAACTATTACAACAAAACTACAAAGCAATATCCCTCTTGAAGAAACATGCCAAAATCATTAACAAAATATTAGTCAATACAAAAAAGGTGCTTGATATACTGCATCAGTTTATCCCAGGAATGAAGATTATTTTAACTTTTGAAAACCATCATCCATCATTAATTTAGCCATTCTACCACCCTCCCCGAAGGAAATTTAGTTTATTTCTGAATCTTAGCTACTGCAAATAAGGCTATTATGTTCACAAAGCCTAGTAGACAAATATAAGAATTTCTTTCATCAGGAGTATAAAGACAGGAGTGTAACTACTACGTTTAAAGTATGTGTATCTTTTACTTACTAAATATTCCAACTAAAATACTTTCCCAAAATGACTATCAATTCCCACTGCTGTCAAAAAGCTGAGTATAACTGCTCAATATTTTCATGAACACTTGCAATTATCAGACTTTTTAATGTTTATCAATCTGATGGAAGTGAAAAGGTTTCTGCTTACTGCTCTACTTTGCACTTTACTTTCTACTGATGAGATTATAATTCACTACTTTTCCAACTATGAGTTGCTGTAAGTCACATTTTTTAGTTAAGTAGAAAGCAATATTCTTAATTAAAAAGATCAGAAAATATCAGGGCATATTGCATAAAGATTGAATATTAGTTGGTTGTGAATAGTGACTCACACCTGTTATTCCAGCAATCTGAAGGCCAAGTCAAGATGATCCCTTGAACTAAGGAGTTTGAGACCAGCCTAAGCAAGAATGAGACCAAATCTTTACTAAAAATGGAAAAACCAGCAGGGTATTGTGGTGGGTATCTACAGTCCCACTACTCAGGGGGCTGAGAGAGGAGGATCATGATCCCAGGAGTTTGAGGTTGCTGTGAAGTAGGCTGACACCATGGCACTCTATCCTATCGCAAAAAATGTAATAATAAAAAAAGAAAAATTATTAGTTCATAAAACTTTTCTTTCCAATTGTGTGTATACTCTGGTTTCTCTTTAATCATATAACTCTCTCTCGCCTTTTACCAATTCTGTGTATGTGTACTGGGCTGCCATATAAAATGTTTGTGTAACTGCTAGCTTCCATCAAGTTAGAACCCTTGCTATAGCTGTTTACAGCAAAACTTCACAAGGACACTTGGATAACTAACTTAGGACATTTAGTCCCACTGCACAGACTATGTTTTATAAAGAAGGCAAAACTTGAGATGTCCCTCAATTACTGACTGGCAGAACAGAGATTTAGGTGAGGAGAAAAATCGGAGAGAAACAATAATAAGCATGTTTTATGGAGAAAAGATAACATAAAACTGGCCTACCTATGACCTAGTTGAAGTTCACTTTAAAAGAATCACATTTCTCAGTAAGACAAGGTTTCTCTCAGCATTAAAAGGCAGGAAGCCACAACCCTGTCTTCTTAACATACCAAAACGACAGAAAACTGACTGTTCCTTCTCCATAAACACAACAGAATCTTTCCCTTCTGAGACTTACACATCATCATCATTATTTTAGATCTCTGCTTTTTATTTTTCCAGTACAGAGTACTATAGCAAGACTCATCTAAATTCTAAAGATTCATATTTTTATTCAGTTGACAAAGGTTCACAAAGCCCCTCCTATATCATCTCTGTATTCAAATGTTAAGCTGCATCTAATCATTTTAACTCCCAATTTTATGTCTTTAAAGCTTGATTTCCTTACCCAATACTGTGCTATTTGCCTATTCTTGAAAACATTTGCTTCTTAGACTATTAAAATACAACTATGACCAAACTTTTACTACCTTCTTTGTTTCACCAATAATACCCCTACCCTGACATGTTCAAATAACCATTCTCTTCCTAAGAATTCTCTCCTCCCAAACTGCTGAACCAATCATGCCACAGCAACTGTCTGATAAAACAAATGTCTAAATCTATCACTTAACAGAAATGTGATCAAAGAATTTAAATTCCTTGATATCTCTGATACTCAATCTCACTTCTAAAATGGGTAGAACAATAGGTGTCAAAAAAAATGGCAAGAATTAATCTCCTTTTCCCTATTGCTTTTCTTTTAATTTTTTTTTAATTTTTATTTTTATTTTTAATTTCCTCTCAATGCAATAAAATGCTTTTCTAGAAAGAGATATTTAAACTTAGGTATCAGGAAGTATCAGAAAGGAAAGGGTGAGGAAAAGACATCAATAAACTAATCAAGTGGGATAACTGTTCTATGTACTCTCCTTGTAAGTTCAGATTCTAAACAGGCTAATGTGAACATACTTCCTTTCCCATGGCAGGCAAAATTATTAAGAGCCTCTATTGGCCCTTCCCTTTGAATGTAGTAAAGAACTGTAGATATGATGCAATATCACTCCTGTGATTACATGACAAAAGAGATATTTGCTTATGTGATTAAGGTCCTTAATCAGTTGAGGTCACTAAAAAGGAGAGTATCTGGGTGGGCCTGACCTAATTTAGTAAACTTTTTTAAAAAGGTCTTAAAGGGAAGTCAGAAGTTAGAAGAAATCAAAGAGACTGGTTCCTACTTTAAAACTATATTGTGAACTTCATATTGTGGTCACATGACAAGGAACTGAGAGCAGTCTTTAGCCAACAGCTAGCAAGGGGACGTCAGTCACACTGCCATACAGAGATTAATTCCACCAACAAGTAGCGACCCTGAAAGAGGACCCTAAGCTACTAGATGAAACTTGCAGCTGTAGCTGACACCTTGATTGCAGTATGTGAGATGTAAATAGAGAGCTCAACTTCACCTACCCAAACTTCTATAGAAAGTGAAATAAATGAATATGAAACTACTACTTTGGTAATAATTTATTATATATCAAAGGAAAATAAGGATAAAAAAGCAAAGAAGAAAATAAAAGGGGAATAAGGCATGTATCTTTACCACAGAGATTTTCTCATAACACAGAGATTATGAAAATATACAAATCCAGAATCAAGGAAACAAGATTAAAATTGTAAAGTTGTACACATGTTATGTTTTAACAGCTTTTATACACACATCTTGCTAAACCACCACCATATTACTCCCATTTCAGAGATGAGGAAAATAAACCTGAAGAGTAAAGATCACAAAACTGGGTGGTGCCTGTGGCTCAAAGGAGTAGGGCGCCAGCCCCATATACTGGAGGTGGTGAGTTCAAGCCCCACCCCGCCAAAAAAAAGAAAGAAAAGAAAATAGTGCCTGGTTCCTATTAAGTGGTCAATAAATGTTAACCACCATTAAAAAAAAATTAAAAAGGGCGGCACCTGTGGCTCAAAAGAATAGGGCGCCAGCCTCATATGTCAGAGGTGGTGGGTTCAAACCCAGCCCCGGCCAAAACCAGAAAAAAAAAAAAAAATAGGGTGGCATCTCTGGCTCAGTGAGTAGGGTACCAGCCCCATATACCGAGGGTGGTGGGTTCAAACCTGGCCCCAGCCAAACTGCAACAAAAAAAACAAAATGGCTGGGCGTTGTGGCCAGCGCCTGTGGTCCCAGCTGCTCGACAGGCTGAGGCAAGAGAATCGCCTGGGAGTCGGAGGTTGCTGTAAGCTGTGATGCCACAGCACTCTACAGAGGGCGACAAAGTGAGACTCTGTCTCAAAATTAAAATTAAAATTAAAAACGGGGCAGCGCCTGTGGCTCAATGGTGTAGAGGGGTGGCCATATATACCAGTGGTGTTGGGTTAAATAACCGGCCCAAGCAAAAAACTGAAAAAAAAAAAAAAAAAAAAAATCACAAAACTAAGGCCCACTTCCTCTTCCTGATACCACAGCTCCCTCACCTCTTTTAAAAAAACCATTCAAATCAACAATAAGTGTATTCTCTCTTCAAAGACGGCAATCCTAATAAGCATTTCCATATTTCGTATTTATTTAAATACCTTAGCTTTATCAGAACATCAAAATTAAGTGGATGTAGAAAAATGTTCGCTCAAATGTAACTTGTAAAAATGACCACTGGGAGAATAAGTTTGGTTTCAAATACATTTTGAATATGTAAAGAAAAAACATTTCGGCCAAAACACCTGTAGGCTTTTTATAACTTTATTAGGTGACAATTTGTGTTATAAGCACTCTCAAAAATAAGGAAATAACATCTCTGGTCTTTTCACATTTCCCTCCTTGGTCAAATGTTTTTAGTCTTTATTCTTAAGACATTATGAACATGAGAACAAGGTAGGTACTACATCATACAATATATTTCCGTAAGTGCCTCACCGTCATTAATTTTCTATTTATTTAAAACACACAGAAAACTAAAAGGTAGAGTCAAATTCCACATAACTTGCAAATCACACAACTTTACGACCTTACAAATGCTTTCACAAATACTATTTTGGCCAAGAAAATGCAAAATATAGTCCCAGTCACAACCACAAGAATAAACTATATTCATCATCAAATCACCAATTTAACAGCAAATAATTCGTTACCACAATTAGCTCTACTTTAAGTCTGTAAGAGTGCAAAACCATCCCATGACTTATACGTCCGAAGCACGATTCCCCGTAATGTGAAGAGTCTAGATAACATTTGAAATGTGGGTAGATGAGGTGACGTGACGATCCTAAAGCCTGAAAATTTCTTCGTACCTACACCACACAAGCAGCACCCAGTTCGGACCCTCCAAATGAGGTTCTGGTCCAACTCCAGGCGCTCCAGTTTCTCACCCCGCCCCCACTATGAGAAAGGAGGGAAAACAACTTTTATTGGCCTCGTCTCCCGGGGGACTGGCAAACTGGGCAGAGCTCGGGCCTGGACACACTTCACAAGGAGGCCCCCGTCGGGGGCGGGGGAGACAGATAGCGGGAAAGTCCGGCATCGACGCCCCATGGTTCCCAGTTACCAGCCCCCAGCCCCACCCCACCAAAAGGCCTGGGCCAGACGCCACGCCGAGCGACCCCAGGCCCCTCTGCTAAGGCGAGCTCGTTGTCATGTGACGACGACGCCGCCGCTAAAACACCGCAGAAACGCAGGTCGGCGGTCGGCGGAAGCCACTCGCGCCAGCCTGCCTCGGCCCGGCCCCGCTGGGCGCGGGCGAGTCCCGAGAGCTCGAGAGGGGGGGCAGCGGGCGGGCTTGGCGGCGGGCCCAAGCGCGCCACAAAGGCTTCCGCGCCTGTAGCTGTAGTGCCGGGGCGGGCGGGGGCAAAATTTTCGGGGCCCGCGGGAGGGTTGGGGAGCAAAGAGGGCGCCAGGGTGCCCACCGCACCCACGGTGGCCTCTCGGGGCACTCGGACGGCTCGCGGCCGCCGCGCCCCACACAGGCCCGCGCGGCCTCCCTCCCCCGCGCGGAGCCCGCGCCCGGCCCGCCCGCTCCCCGCTCGCGCTCTCTCGCTTTCGCCCGGCCTCCATCTTGGATCGGCGCTTCCAGCCCCCGCGCCGCTGCCGCCGCATTCCCCCTCTTTCCCGCCCCCCGCCGCTGTCGCCGCCGCCCGCACTCACCTCAGCTGCCCATCCGGGCGCCGCCGGCCGTCGACCTAGTTTCCCCCCAAAAGTCTCCGGTGTGTTATTCCCGACGTGGGGGGGTTGTTACGGGGTGGTCGCCGGGGGTTCGGAAGCGGGGACCGCGCCTTCAACGGAGCTGCAATCCTAACCCGCCATCTGGTGGCATTTTCCACACGCCAATGGCGCCGCTGCAGACTTAGTTCCGGACCGCCCTCTGCTGGCCGCGGTGCTCATTGCCTCGCTGATGGGACAAGCCTGCTCGGAAAGGGGAGGGAGCAGAGGCGCGAGCTGGGGGCAGAGGCGGGGGCGCGCGCAAACGCTTTCCTGCGGGGATTGCGCGCACGCGCACCAGTGGGGCGGGAAACGTGGCCGCTGCGCGGCGGCTCCGCCTCCACATGGAGCGCTCGCGCAGCTCAGCCAACCGGGAGCGGCGAATACTTCTGGGTGAGGACGCTGTGGACGGTTCTTACGCGGCGCAAGACAAGCGGAAGGACGGCGGCCGCAGCGCTTGCGCGGCTCGCTGGCTGGGCTACCGCCCGCCATTTTTGTAGCTTCTTAGAGACCTAAGAAGGAAGCTGCTCCGGTTTTTTCATCGAGGCTCCTCCCCAGGTCGCAGCGCCAGCACTTCCATAAGGTCCTACCTGTCTCCTGCTTCCTCCACCCTCCCGCAGGACACAATGCGAAAACGGAAGGAGCAGCATCGCAAAGCTCAGCTTTCGCCTCTCCTGGGTTTAACCAGAGCCTCAGACCCTCATGGTATTAAAGATTTATTGTTCACGAGGCGCTTTCGCCAAGCAGGAGTGGAAAGGTTTGGGGAACCGTTTAAGACTTTCCTTGCCGTGAATCTAATCGGAACACTGCCCGCCTCGGGCGGATTGGCGTCATCCTTCTTCTGTAGAACAAATTCTCTCCACGGTGCCGGCTTTGCATAAGGCGGCAGCATTGGCTAGTTAGTGAGAACAGAATACCCTTAGACTGTGAAAATGTAGGCTCAGCTTTGGAATTAGATTTCTCCTCCCACTGCCTAGGACTGCTCGCAGTGGGTCTGAAATGGACGTGAGAATCCTAGTGTTCTGGCTGCCAAAAGGGAAATGATCACTAACTTGAGATCAATATCAACCTATTCTGTTGAACCGTGCTTCCTACCTGCCTCTCGGTGACTGGGTCTCTTACCTTTAACCTACTTAACAACTTTTGGCTACAAAAGTGAATCCTTATTCTCCCATGTCATTAGCGCCGTATATGACTAAATTATCGCTATAGCTAGCTCTTTTTTAGTATGACCTTAAAATCGCTCAAATCCTTTGTATTCTTCGGGGCTATAAAAAGTAGTTACCACTTTCTGGTTTTTCTCCCCAGGGTTCCAGGATATGTGGCTTTTCACTTAGGGAAGTCATAACCGACACCAGATCGGGTATGAATTTGTGACTGGGCTCCCACTTAATAATAGATTTTTTTTTTAAACTAGTCTCTGGTTGATTTCCTATTGTATTCTCCACAAATACTGATTCTAGCTTTCCTTGTTGTTAAAGGTGCGAAGCCCAATCCATACTAATAGGTAACTTTTAATTTCCTGGGCTCAAAACTTTGGGACTCCCAATTCTGGTTTGACTGTCAATCTTTAGTGCATCTGTAGTCCCCTCCTGTTCCTGGTCTTAGAAATTCTCACCCAATTACCCCATTCCCCTTTCCCTTCTCTCCAATGCCAGTCCTGCCTGGACTATATATGCCATCCCGTCCCACTACCTATTTCCACTACTATTTGTCTAGGGTCTTAGATTTTCGATACCTTGTTATCCACTGGCGTTTTCCCTTCTGTCTCCGATTTCCATTGTTAAAAATCAGTGCTGTCACTACCTCCAGTTTGCTATACTATCAACTTTCCTTTCACTATCATATTTCTCAAAAAATGCCATCATAGCCTTCACTAATCCTCATCCTCTCCTGAAAACCTTTTTCCCCTTTAAGATAGGTTTCGGACTTAAATGTACGTGGTTTATGGTCTTCTGATTCCTTTGTAAGCTCCTCTTTTCTTCTATCCCATAGTTCAACCCCTAGCTTTCTGTTCTCGACTACATTCCTTCTCATAGGTCTTCCAAAATTACTGTCTGTTCCTGATTTTTCCTTAACTAAGGTCCCTTGTGTTTGGTTACTTGCCAGGAAGCTCCAGCTCTAAACTTAACATTTAAAATAATTATTTGAATTTCCTAATCTTGCTTAATAACATTGTAATTTGGCTAGGCGTGGTGGCTCACTCCTGTAGTCCTAAGCACTCTAGGAGGCCAAGGCAGGAGGATACCTGTCTCTACTAAAAATAGAAAAATTAGCCAGGTGTGGTGGCACATGCCCTTAGTCCCAGCTACTAGGGAGGTTGACGCAGGGGGATTGTTTTAGGTGAACAGTTTGAGGTTGTAGTGAGCTAGGCTGAGGCCATGGCAGTCTACCCAACAGAGTAAGTGAGACTGTGTCAAAAAAAAGAAAAAAGTAAAAGGCAAAATAATAATAATAATAATAACATTGTAATTTCAGGGTAGTATAGTGCTTAAGAACATTGTGGAACCAGACTGCTCTGGAAAGCTGTGTAACCTTAGGCAAATCTTTGTCTCGGTTTTCTCAGCTGTATGATGGAAATAACAGTACCTATCTCATAGGTTATGTGTATTAAACTATTTAACACATAATAGAAATGCCATATATATATTTTTTAATAACGTCACTTACCAAAATATATACTATTGCTATTTTTATTGTATTAAGAACTTTTTAGCATTTTTTTATATTCCAGATCCAAGATAGTCAACTTTCTGAGTTTAGAAGAATCTAAAATTTTGTTTACTTTGCCCTCACACTTAATAATTGAGCTAGAATTTAGCAATACTTATGTAGTACCATAAGTTCTTATAGGGCCAGACTTGACTCTTTTCTTTTAAAAAAAAAGTCCCATTATATGTCATTCAACTCCCTTTTTCTTCTACTGCTATCTTCATTTTACCCTTGCTCTCCCTATCTCCGTTGATTGCCTTCCATCAAGTCAATTGGTTTGTTGTTTTTTTTTTAACACCAAGACAATTGTAATAGCCTTCTAAACAGTCTTGTTCTTCATTCACCTCTCTTTTAGAACTACAGCATTGGATACCTACAGAAAAGCTTTCTGTGATTTTTGTGACTTACAAAGTAACATCTAAAATACTTAATGATGTTCAATGTATGCCTTGATCTTTTTCCGGTTTCTCTCTATTTTGTCACACATTCTTCACACTTGCTGATCTTGTCTGATCAATCATAAATGTAAGCAAAGGACAGATTGATTAATCTTTTATCTGGCAAAAATAAAAGATTTTGGGAAATCTCTTAAAAGAGATTCATAATATGTTACAGAACTACACATTTCCTAGGATCCTCTGCTTTTATGAAATTCTTAATAAAGATTTCAAATCTTCTCACCAGTTTCAAGTCATAGATGTGATTGACATATTATTGAAACACCTAAAACAATGCCCCAAAATATGACGCTTCAGCATCCTAAGTAAGAGGTTTGAAAATTGAAAGGCCTCAGAAATCAGAAATAAGCTTCAGAGCCAGGGTTTCTGACCTTTCCCCTGTCTCCTTCTCTCTGATCCTTTCCAGAAGCACCAGGAGGGACACTCTCTTTGAAATTTCCTTATCTTTTCAAAAGAAATGTAGCTATTTTAAGACTCCCTCCCTAGGAATCTCATGAAATAACCAGGAAATATCAACCACCAGAAAAGTGATCAAGAGATACCTTGCCAAACAGACTTTCATTCTTCTGAGGGCAGCTTCAGGAGATTACCTAGGGGACTTTTTAAAATAAGCTTTGCTCTTGTGCAGCTCCACACCTTACCTTCCCGTTAATGTCTGCCTCCTAACTCCAAGGTCCATTCATTTTCCCTAATGATTGCTGTCCCTCAAAAGAATTGTCTACATATCCCATTTCCTCCCTCACCTATGAAAAAGAATATGGAGATTCTGTACCACACTGAATAATTGGGTAATCTCTCTTAATATGGGAGAGTTCTCCACCCCTCATATTAATGAAGTTACATGACTGCTCTCCTCTTAATGTGCCTTTTGTCAGTTGATTTTTTAGCATAACTTAAAAGAATAAAGAGAAAAACTTTTCTTTTTGCCCCTACAATATGAAAAGAAGGATATACCTCTTCAGACACATATCCATGAGATTTTTTATGTCAATTCAATCAGTTAGCCAACCAAAAGTAGATATTTAATGTCATAAATAGAACATTGTATTCCACATTTTATGAAATAAGTGGGCATTGAGGAGGGATCCTAATAGGCTTGCTTGTTTGTTTGTTTGTTTGTTTTTGAGACAGAGTCTGACCCTATTGCCTGGGCTAGAGTGCCATGACCTCAGCCTAGCTCACAGCAACCTCAAGCTCCTAAGTCCCAGTGATCTTCCTATCTCAGCCTTCAAAGTAGCTGGAACTATAGGTACCTGCCACAATACCCAGCTAATTTTTTCTACTTTTAGTAAAGATAGGGTCTGGCTCTTCCTCAGCCTGGTCTCAAACTCTGAGCACAAGGGATCTTCCCACTTCAGCCTCCCTGAGCATCAGGATTACAGTTATAAGCCATTGCACCCAGCCCCTGAGAGTATTTTTTGAAAGACTTTTTACATAATGTTGTTTTACCTGGTTGCTTTTAAGTTGCTTTCTTGTTTTCCTTGCACATATGCCAAACCATAATGTTTCTGAAAATGTATTAGCTATAATTAACATTTATTAACCAATAATAGGAAGAACTTTGCATTATAATACTATATACATTACACAGTCCCTTCAAAATTTTGGTTGTACTTAGGTCTTTTTCTTCTGGATAATTTAAGTGCACACAATATTTCAGTTAGGCTCGGCGCCTGTGGCTCAAGCGGTTAAGGCACCAGCCACATACAACTGAGCTGGCAGGTTCGAATCCAGCCCAGGCTCACCAAACAACAATGACAGCTACAACCAAAAAATAGCCGGGCATTGTGGCTGGGCCCCTGTAGTCCCAGCTGCTTGGGAGGCAGAGGCAGGAGACTTGCCTGAGCCCAGGAGTTGGAGGTTGCTGTGAGCTGTGATGCCATAGCACTCTAAGCAGGATGACAGCTTGAGGCTCTGTCTCAAAAAAAAAAAAAAAAACTTCACAGTTATTCCATTGACCTTACAGTTTCACTTAAAGTAAGAGACATTCCATCAACTTTTTTTTTTTTTTTTGAGACAGAGCATCACCATGTGGCACCACAGCTCACAGCAACCTCAAACTCCTGGACCCAAGTGATTCTCTTGCCTCAGCCTCCCAAGCAGCTGGGACTACAGGTGCCTGCCACAATGCCCAGCTATTTTTAAAGACAAGGTCTCACACTGGCTCAGGCTGGTCTCAAACCTGTGAGCTCAGGCAATTCACCCACCTCGGCCTCCCAGAGTGCTAGGATTACAAGTGTGAGCCACTGCACCCAGCCCTACTCAGATGTTTTTTTAAAAGAATCTCACAGACAGAGGGCTAGAACTAACATTGGTAGAAGATAAGTGTTTTTCAGATTATTTAGAATAGAGAGTAAAGCATCAGTAAAAACAACCACTGTGAACCAGCATAATTCACAAAGATATGGAATCAGCCCAAGTGCCCATCAATTCATGAGTAGATTAATAAAATGTGGTAGGTGTATACCATGGAGTACTACTCAGCCATTAAAAGGGATGAACTGGTAACTTTTGCAACAATCTGGATAGAACTGGAGACTATCCTTCTAAGTGAAGTATCTCAGGAATGGAAAGGAAAAACACAATATGTACTCATTATTAAATTGGAACTAAGGTATGAGTACATATGTACACAGGGAGGTAAAACTCTGTGGAAATCAAGTGGGAGGAAAGTGTCTAAGTGGTGGGGGATAAATCAACTTAATGACTGTTACAACATTCTTTGGGTCATAGGCTCACCTGTAGCCAGGACTCAAATATTAGAAAAATGATCCATGTAACCAAAAACATTTGTACCCCTTTAAAATTTTGAAATAAAAAAAAGAGAAGTTTGGTCCCCATTTACTCTGTCTTTTGGCCCTACTACTATCTTCTGTGAGCTGACACAGCAAGAAGGCATTGCGAGATGCCAGCCTGTGAATATTGGACTTCCAAGCCTCCAGAATTGTGAGAAATAAATCTCCATTTACTTTAAATTACTCCGTCTTTGGTATTCTTGTATAGCAGCCTAGACTGAGACATAATCCTAAAAAGCTAAAGGATTCAAAGGTGGTGATCCCCACCCATACCAACATTTTATTCAATTGTTTGGTCCCCGCAAAATCCAGCATGATCCTGCAGAAAAATCTAAGATGTGGTGTCTTTGCTGGAGGAGAATAAGGTGAACACAGGAACGTTTTATACAATCATTTATCTTACAAATACTGTACATTCTTTTCCATCTCTCTCAGAAAAGAGAATTAGAATATGTTCTCATTTACATGGAATAGATAATAGTATACATTTACTGTTATCCCATAGGGTTATGCTAATTGTCTTTCACCCTCTGTCATAACATATTTGTCAAGAACTATAAATAGTCTGAGATTTTACCCCATTTGCAAGCTAACAAGTTGACCTGCCACTTTCATGGCTGCTGGCAGAAGACATAAGACTCCTGGGTCAGAGTCAGAAGACTTTATTGCATAGAAAGTAACAAGGGCTTTATGTTTGACCCCAAGTACTATGAGGAAGATGTGGAGTGATCTAGATGGAAGCTCATATACAGTGAATTTGTGTCATGGCTGATGTATTTTGAGTTTAGAGAATCCCAATTTTTTATCAAGCAATCTAACCAAACTTTTCCCTAGAGAGGGACATTATTTTTATTATATAGGACTGTAAACAAATCTGTCATTTTCTCTGAAGAGATACACTATTCTGTTTTCTAAGGTTGTTCGGTATACAAAATCTTTGAAAAGATAGTTCAGAGTAAAAGCTATTGATATGTTGACATCTCTGTTCTTGAAATGTGTAGAAGTGCAAGAGATCCGTCAAGAACCCTGTAAGGTTGGAAGTAAGGTCCCCACAGAGAACACAATTTTAACTAGGAGCAGAAGTCTTCTAATGAGCAACAAGTTATACCTATCGACCTGGGTCCTTTGTGTTTTTTGTGTCCAGTGACCAGCAGGCAAAAAGAAGAGCCACCATTCTTCTATCAGGAGAAGGTTATACACACGAAAGCATAAAAAAATATCTTTGGCATTCAGGTGATCCAACATGGCACCTCCCGGTGCACCCTGGCCCAATTTAGACCATAAGTGAACAAGTAGATTCAACCCAAGCTTGAGAAGGATATAGAGACCAGAGGTTCATACCCTTCAAATGGGAGGGCCTGAGTAATGCCAATAGATAAGCTACTGAGACCAGTAGAGGTAACAGCTGTAGTTAAGGGGAATCTTGAATGGATAGAAGACAAGGGAAACAATGAGTATCAGTCGCAGCCCTGAAACTAACAGCAATGATAGGCTCTACAGTTTGTTCCATAAGCTGTACTTTTCTAAATTTTCTAAATGCTCACTCACCCTAATCCTGGCATTGCCACTCCTAGAACATATACAAAGAAGTAGATGTAAACAGAACAAGACTGGTGGACGCTGTGATATGCTGCTGAGATCCCTCTTTACTCAAGGATTACCCAACTTCTGAGAATGCCATTAGCTCCTTCAGGGTTTGCCTCAGCTGCAGAGAGGCATGCTCCTTCCCAGAATGACCCATATCCAGTGATCTCTACCAGAGTAAAAAGACCTGCCCATCTCCAATTTAAGATAACTCTTGAGGGGGCATTTCGGTTCCAAAACTCCCTGTTAGCTCAGATTAGACTACCACCTGGGCTTTTATCCTACCTTAACTTCTCCCTCTGTTCAGTTCTGCTTCCTTCCTCTCTCTTGCACAGTTGTTGACATAAAGGGCACCCCTTAATAAATATCCTGTCTGTTAATCTTTATCTCAGAGTCTACTTTCCAGGGGACTCAAGCTGAGACGGCCATTTACGTATATCCTTACAATAGATTACTATGTACCTTTTATTTATTTATTTATTTATTTATTTATGTATTTTGGAGACAGAATCTCACTATGTCACCCTCGGTAGAGTGCTATGATGTCACAGCTTACAGCAACTTCAAACCCTTGTACTTAAGTGATTCTCTTGCCTCAGCCTCCCAAGTAGGTGGAACTACAGGCGCACGCCACAATGCCCAGCTATTTTGGGGTTGTAGTTGTCATTGTTGTTTAACAGGCCCAGCCTGGGTTCAAACTCACCAGCTCCAGTGTATATGGATGGCACCCTAGCCACAAGCTACAGGCGACAAGCCACTATATACCTTTTAAAAAGATATAACACTTCTATATTTTCTATTGGATTAGAAAGAAACCCAGGTACATTAATTTAAACAAAGTCAGGTTAATATAAACTATAAAAAATCTGGATATATACTTCAGTGTTAACAGTAAGTAACTCTGGATAATGATTTTTGTTTTCCTTTATGCAACTTTCTTATATTTTCTGAATTTGTATGTTTAGTATATGTTATTTTTATAATCAAAAAATACAACAAAGCTATTTTCATTTTAAACATCAACTTTATATAAAATAAGTAATCTCTTAAACAGCTGTAACAGTAAATTGGTATAGATATGCTAGAGAGTAATAGTAAAACTTTATTAAAATTACAGGTTTCTAGAAACAGTAAATTGGTATGGCTATTTTGGAAATTTTTTTATATTTTTGCACATTCCAAATTTTCTATCATAAACATATCTACAATAATCAGAAAAAAATTAATATTTTAGAAAGTAAACAATATTAAATGTTTCACATGTGTATTTGCATATATTTATTTCCAGAAATTGAATAGATTACAAATACCATTTTGTATTTTACCTCTGAGGGTATAACATAATTACATTTAATTTGTTATAACAAATCATAGAAAGAGATGACATTAAACCACTAATGTTAATGTTTAAATAATTAAAGGGCTGTTAAGATAATTGCACCTAATTTCCACTTGTGAGAAGATTCTTTTAATTTAGGGTTAAAGCACCAGATGATTCTCAGACAGTGTACAGGCACTTGGATATATTTTTTTAAGTCAATGAAAACCTGACCTATGGGAACTTGTACATTCTCAGGTTCTCCAGACTTCTTTATGAGGGGAAATCCCATTTAGGATTCACCATCTATCTTGGTCTCAGCCTTTGGGCAGAACATACAGATTCTTGGTGCCTGATTCTTTCTAGTGGGAGTCCTCGTGGATTTTGATCTCGTGGTCTCTAGTTCTAGATATAAGCTTATAGCACATATACTTAGAGACCATTCATTAAAATGAGAGGATCAGCTGGTGTAAAGCACCCTTGTTGAATGTTAAAAAGACAATGATGAACAAGACAGACGCAGTCCTTACCCTCTTAGAAATTTACAGTCTTACAGAGGATAAAAGCATTACACAGGTTATGCTATAATAACTATATTGCATAGAAAGTGACTATTTATATAAATACCAGCTATATAATAACTATGCTACTCTGGAAGGCTGAGGCGGGTGGATCATCTGAACTCACAAATTTGAGACCAGCCTGAGCTAGAGGGAGACCCTGTCTGTAAAAATAACCAGGCATTGTGGCAGGTACCTCTAGTCCTAGCTACTTGGGAGGATGAGGCAAGAGAATTGCTTGAGGCCAAGAGTCTAAGGTTGCTGTGAACTATGACGCCACAGCACTCTCATGGGGGAGACAAAGAGAGACTGTCTCAAAAAAAAAAAATTCTAGTTGTTATAAGTTCTATGAAAAAGTACAGAATTCTGTGAAGCTACCTATGTAGGTGCTATGTAGCACTTCCTGCCACAGCCTCCTTTGTAGCTGGTACTAGAGGCACAAGCCATGAGGGTTGGCTATTTTTTCTATTTTTTGTAGAGACAAGGTCTAGCTCTTGCTCACATTGGTCACAAACTCCTGGCCTCAAGCAATCCTCCAACTTTGGCCTCCCAAAGTGCTAGGATTACAGGCATGAGCCACCACACCAGCCTATTTATTTTTATATGAGTCAGGGTCTTGCTAGTATGATAGTGGAAGAAATATCAAAAAGTACCTTTGTATTGTTTATTTATAATTTTTTAATATGAGATAGGTGTGATCCTTTTGCTTCAGTCTCCTGAGTAGCTGGGACTACAGGCATTTGCCTGTCAAAGCCTCATGGAATATCTTTAAAGATGATTTGGCGACAAAGTCCCATCCAAAAGACAAGGTAATTGATTAAATACAAATTATTCTGAAATTTCTGGCTGGCGTAATTTGATGGAGAGTGGTACCATTTACTGAGATATTGAGATGAGTTTTGGGGGGTTTTTTTGGTGTGGTGGTGGACAGAGTTATGTTCTAGCTAGAACCATGGCAGTCATAATCACTTCTAAGTAAAAATAAATCATGTTTGAAAATTATAAATAATGATCTTCTCTGATAAGCTGAAGCCCTTCCCTTTAGTTCTCTTGGATCAAATAACTGATAGAGGGGGAGGGGACTTAATTGAAACAGTACCAGAGCAAGTGTCCACAGCAAGAGTGGTCCACAAGTGCCCTGGGGCCAGCACAAATGACTGTGGCTATGGGTCATGACCAATAGAAAAGCAGCTCCATAGTAAAGAATCCAGGTCCAAAGGAACAGTGAAATCTATGCTAGGGTGGGAATTTGCCCCTTGACAGGAACTGCATGGGTGACAAAGTTATTGCTGGCGTTAATGGGGGTGTTGATGGGCTCACTGTCTGTAGTGTGGTTTAATGATACTCACAGAGGGGACGATGCAATTTCTGCACTTAGTTTCCAGGCTGAAGTAGATACCAAACTCACATGAAATAGAAACAGGGAGAATTTTGTCACAATTCTGTGCCATCTCTACTTGTCTTCTCACTACTCTATCCTTATACACTTTAATTATGGTGTTGTACTAAACATTTGAGTTTCTGCTTTGAAATAAAAGTTGCTAAATCAAGACTTACATAATAAATTTAAAGGGAGAAGCTAGAAAAGATTTCCATTCACATTTCTAAATGCAATTAATTGGAAAGATATATGGAAGACAGAGCGAACAGAATGCTTGCCGTTATTCAGCTGTCAACAGGCAACTGGAATAAAATTAGTGCATGAAAAACATGACCCAGTCATTAGATGCAGGACAAGGTTACAGTGGACAGCAGCCAATGTATTCAGTAAAAAAGCTGCAAGTTCAATTTTACAATGTTATTTTAACATAATACACATTGTCTTTTTAAAATAAAATCCATAGTTGTTTCATAAGAATTGCCTATGACATTGCTCATGAAATCCAAAGGTTAGTCTGAATTAGTTCTTAGAGTGGGTTATGTTGCACCAGCTGATTAGCCATTCTTCCAGTAGCCAGAGGGACTCTTGCCCCTTCCCTAATATAAGCAGGAGCAGGAGAAAAGAGAGGGCTGGGCCAAGCGGTGTCAGGGCAGCTCAAACACCTTTGGAGGAGTGTGCATTATCTAGAATAGTATTTGTTTGTAGAGACAGAGTCTCACGTCATTGCCCTTGGTGGAGTGCCGTGGAGTCACACAGCTCACAGCAACCTCCAACTCCTGGGCTTAGGTGATTCTCTTGCCTGAGCCTCTCAAGTAGCTGGGACTACAGGCGCCTGCCACAATGCCCGGCTATTTTTCTGTTTTTGCAGTTCAGTCAAGGCCAGGTTTGAATCCGCCACCTTCAGTATATGGGGCCAGTGCCCTACTCAATGAGCCACAGGCGCTGCCCTAGAATAGTATTTTTGCAAGTGTATGTGGAATGTGGAATGATTTCAGGAGTTCCAAGGACAAGCATGAAATTACACTGAATATGAGAGAAAAAAATATTTCTTTTTAAGATCACTTTTAATCCTCCTAATTATAAACAGGAAGTTGTAGTTTGCTAGTAGATTATAGTTGATACTCACTGATTTCCTTGTAACCAAAACTGATTTTTGTGGCTTGGCACTTGTGGCTCAACAGGCCGAGGCGCCAGCCACGTACACCTGAGCTGGCGGGTTCGAAACTAGCCTGGGCCCGCCAAACAACAATGAGGGCTGCAACCAAAAAATGGCCAGGCATTGTGACAGGCACCTGTAGTTCCAGCTATTTGGGAGGCGGAGGCAAGAGACTCGCTTGAGCCCAGGAACTGGAGGTTGCTATGAGCTGTGATGCTACAGCACTCTCTCCAGGGTGACAGCTTGAGGCTCTGTCTCAAAAAAAAAAAAAACAAAAACTGATTTTTGGGTGAGATCAAGGAACCATATCTAGCTAGAATTTTAAAATACTATTTTCTTTTTTTTTATATTCACAGTGTTATTTTACTTACAGAAAAGATCTTTATTGCTCACAAGATGGAAGGAACTTAGGAATAGCCAGGCCTCACAAAGGGCAAGAGCCAGCATGCCTCTGGACATCTCAGGGAGCTACCATTTGGCTTCAACCTCTTTCTACTTCAAGATTCTAATTCCCAGGATGGAGAATTTGATCAGCCCAGCCTGATTTGTGAACCTTTCCTCATGATTAAGGCAGTGTCCTTTGATTGTCAGCCCCACCTAGGAGAATAAAAAAGAGAATGGAAGAACAGTCATTGGAAGTAAGGGGAGAGAGTCTCTCTTAATCAAAGGAGTCGAAGTTTACTGTGTAGATGGTAACATATGTCCACTAAAGCCATTAGTAATATCCAGGAGATCAAGGGAACTGAATTCTCAGTGATGGTTTGATTCAGCAAGACATTTTATAATGCCTTACACTGGTATGCCGTAAGCTAGCTCTTACCAGCTTATAGGAGTTAATTATGTGCATTTCTTCCTAACTCTGTATTCTATGAATGTCAAGTTGAAATCAGGATGGATATTGGCCAAATATCCACAAATCAGTGATTCTCCTCAACTCCTTCCCTTGAGAACCAGTCGTTAAATATTTACCAGCACGCCACTGCCCCTAATATATCTTGCCAAGACAGATTCTGTTTGCACCTGAGAGGAGTGATAGGGTGAGGACAATGGTGGAATCAAGTATGTCTCTGAGTCTAGTAAGGGGTGTTCATTCACCTTTGCAAGGTCCATCAGCTTGTCAAAGGGAAAACACTGAGCTAGTTCTAGGAGAATGCATGATTGGTTCCTATGAATAATTTTTAAGGCTATAATCTGTCCTTTGGTTGTCTCTATATTTGATTTGATTAGGTAGAGTTCCTACCACAAGTCAAAGTCTGCAGGTAACTATTAGCCTTTTTCTTTCTCTCACCCCCCACCCCTAGCTATTCGAACCAACCATTCACCTCTTGGCAGATTGTCCACTCATCCTTTGGGGTTATAGGTTGGCAAGAGAGGACAGTAGAGTGACTCTTATCCTGGTAATCAATAGGATTGGATACAGTCTTGGATTATTCTTAACTGCTATAGGATAGTATTTTCAACAGTCCCACCCAGAAAGAAGGTCTGCCGCCTCTGAAACCTCCTGCTGAAAGGTATCCTAGAAACCATTGTTCACTCTGTTCCTACTTCTCTTTCCTCAACCAGTTATGCCAAGGTCTTTCACCTCAGTAACTTACTGGAACCTACTTGGATGCTTTCCCTAACCAGGCCCATTTTTTGGAGGCCATCTCCTGCCCTTTTCTTGCCTGTCTGATTTACAGATAGCATTCCAGAATGACCCTGCTTTGGGTGATATTGCTATCACATGACGTGTCCTAAACATCTTACCATAAGGAGAGACTCTCCTTGTAGCTCAGAATTCAGACTGGCCCAGGGTCTTCAGTAGCAAGGTCACAGACTTCCCTTAAAATCTCTAGCTTCCCAGGCCCTTCTTCCTACATTTTGCTTTAAATTGCCATGCTTTTATTTGATTTCTCTTCTTCTGCATGTTGTCTTTAATATTTTCTCTCTCTTTCTCTATCTCTCTCTTCATTCCTCCTTTGAATATACTTAGATAATGATGATCTACCTAGCTGTTAACTTGCTACTGTTAAAAACTTTTACTAAGGAAAATTTCAAATATGTACAAATATTGAAAGAATTATATACATAGGTTCTATATCAATGTCCTCATGACCCAACTTCAAATTTTTTTTTTTTTTTGAGAGATGGGGTCTAGCTCTATCATCCAGGCTGGAGTATGGTGGCACAATCACAGCTCACTGTAACGTCAAATTCTTGGGCTCAAATAATCCTCCTGCTTCAACCTTTTTAGTAGCTGGAACTATAGGAGCATGCCATCATACACAGCTAATTAAAAAATTGTTTTTAATTTTTTATAAAGATGGGTCTTCCTATATTGTCCAAGCTGATCTCAAACTCCTGGCCTCAAGTGCTTTTCCTATTTGGCCTTACAAAGTGTTGGGATTATAGCCATGAGCCACTGTGCCCAGCTTCACATTTATCTATGCCTCTACATGCCCAACAGATCTGATTTTACCCAAATAAGAGAAGTGTAAACTAAACTTTTTTTTTCTTTGCTTAAGGACAGTGTCGTAATGTCCAAAGTCATCTCTCCAAACCTGCCTTACTCCTTGAGTACCACTCCTTAGTAAATAATCCTACTCTCACCAGGATTATTCTTGATTCTTCTCCTTAATCCCCCACCATCTAGTTGATCATCAAGTCCAGTCGGTCTTGCCTCTCATATGCCACTCTTCCCTTTTCTCTCTCCCACTATCCTGATCTAGGCCTTAACATTATCCTCCCATACTAGCCTCCTTTTATTCCTGAATACTGGCACTTGAGGTCTAGGACGCTTCTGAGAAACCAGGACTAGGAATTTAGTGGGCATATTAGTTACCTATTGCTACACTTGATCTTAGCCAAAAGGCTGAGAAGCGACAGTTACCTATTGCTATGTAACAAATTATCCCAAAACGTAGTGGTTTCAAACAGCACGTATTTATCATCTTATAGTTTCTATGGGTCAAGAATCTAAGCATAGCTGAGCTGGGCCTCTTCTCCACAGCCTCTCACAGGCTGCAATCACAGTGTTGGCCCAAAATCTGTGGTCTCATCTGAAGGCTCATCTGGGGAATGATCCATTTCCAAGCTCACTCAATGAGCTCACTCAACATTCATTTCCTTGTGGGCTATTGATCTGTGGGCTTCAGTTCCAGACTGTCCTCAGTTCCTGGCTATGTGGGCTAATTTTTCACAGCTTCTTACTTCTTTTAAACATTCAACCTAAAAGGCAATAGAGTCTTCTAGAAAAATCAAAGTTATAATTTTTATAACTTAATCATTTATATGACATCCTATCACCCAAACCATGGAATCAAATCACCAGGTCTAGCCCACACCCAAGAGGAAGAAATTATACTAGAGTATGACTACTAGAATTTGATGACCACTGGGGCCAGCTTAGAAGTCTGCATATCACAGTGAGAGGCAGAAGGACACTTCTGAGACAACTAGAACTAGGAATTTGGTGGGCATATTAGTTACCTATTGCTGTGTAACAAATTACACCAGACATAAAAGAGAATTTCACAATGGCCGGAGAGCAGAACTGAAAAAAAAAAAAAAAAAAAAGCTGAAATCTGAGAAAAACTTGCAGTTTCCACATGTCTGGACACACAGCAGGCCCAAAGTTCAGCACATAGAAATTCAGAGTAGGATACCAGTGAACAACGGCAAATATTTCTGCAGTAAAATAGAAAATAAAATATTGTTATGACTTAAAAAAATATTTTTAGTTCTATCCTAACCACTAGACTACTAAGGATATACTTATGTTTGATATATGTTTTCTTATCAGTAGAAATACTATGCATTTCCTGCCAGCTGGCAAATAGATGTATTGTTTTTTCACGGGGAAGCAAAGTTGACATAAAACTAAAACACAGAAGCATTTCTCAATATTCTGTTACCTCACTGATCATTGCTTTTGTCTACTTGAAGGGTGTTACTTTCCTTGGCCACCTCTTAAATACAGGCGTTGCTTAGGGTTAAGAATTACTTTTTCTTTGCTAACTCTCATTTCTCTTCTCACATTTCCTCCATGCTCACATCATTAGCAATGCAGAAAAATGTCCAGATCTACCTCATTAGTTTTTACTTTTCCAACTGCCTATCCAAAATATCTAGCTATTTATTGGGACATTGCCACCAAGATATTCCATGAGTATTCTCAACTTAATCTATTTTAAGCCAGTGCAGTCATCTTTCCCTTAAAACTGATCCTTCTACACAGAGGAAATCATTAACCAGAACTGCTGATTAACTTTAGGGTAAATGATTAGGGATTTGGAATGAGGGACATTCTTATTTTCCATGTTAATCTTATCTACACTATTTTTAATGTTTTTTTTAATAAGGAGATTATTACAATATAATAATAAAATAAATGAAAAGGAAGTCATATTTGAACTTCTGCAAGCTCTTTTCCCAATTTAAGCTGTTATATTTGTAGTCATGGTTCCCCATTCTTGGTTGCCCAGATTCTGCCTCTTCTGTGATTCTCCCTCTATCAGGGTCTATTCAAGGATCAGAGTTAATAAACAAAAGTGTTACTTCTGATCATGAGGATAATAGGATGATCAGAATGCAAATTAGAAAGACTCAGGAAGGCTGTGATAAATCTAATCAGAAGGGAAGTATGGGAAGGACATACAGCAGAAATTGTCAAAGTATTTATTGACTAAAAAAAATAGGAAAGGAAATAAAGATATAAGATCTACAGATTGGGAAGTAAAAAAAATCAAATTGTCCCCATTCCCAGATGACATCATTGTCTACACAGAAAATCCAAAGGAAATCACAAAACAAAAACAAAAGCAAACCTCCTGCAACTAAAAGGCAATTATAGCAATGTTGCAGGGTACAAAGTTATTTTTTCGCTTTTGTTGTTTGAGAGACAGAGTCTCACTTTGTCACCCTAGCATTATAGCTCACAGCAACCTCAAATTCTTTTTTTTTTTTTCTGAGACAGAGTCTCAAGCCATCACCCTGGGTGGATTGCTGTGGTATCACAGCTCACAACAATCTCAAACTCTTGGGCTTAAGTGATTCTCTTGCCTCAGCCTCCCAAGTAGCTGGGACTACAGGCACCTGCCACAGTGCCTGGCTATTTTTTGGTTGCAGTTGTTGTTTGGCAGGCCTTGGCTGGATTAGAGCCCCGCAGCTCTGGTGTATGTGACTGGCATCCTATTTGCTGAGCTACAGGTGCCGAGCCAACGTCAAACTCTTGGACTCGAGCAATTCTCTTGCCTCAGCCTCCTGTGTAGCTGGGACTACAGGTCCTTGCAACAATGCCTGGCTATTTTTAGAGACGAGCTTTCCCTGTGGCTCAGGCTGGTCTTAAACCCATGACCTCTGGCAATCTACTTGCCTTGGCCTCCCAGAGTGCTAGGAGTAAGGACTTCCTTTCATACAGGAGTAAGCCACCATGCCCAGCCAGGGTACAAGGTTAATATACAAAAGTCAATTTCTTTCTTATAAGCCAGCAATTTAAAATTAAGAACATATGTTTGGAACAGAATAGAGAACCAAGAGATGAATCCAGCTACTTACTCTTACTTGATCTTTGATAAGCCAATTAAAAACATTCAGTGGGGAAAAGACTCTCTATTTAACAAATGGTGCTGGGTGAACTGGCTAGCGACCTGTAAAAGGCTGAAACTGGACCCACACCTCTCACCATTAACTAAGATAGATTCTCACTGGATTAAAGACTTAAACTTAAGACATGAAACTATCAAAATATTAGAAGAAAGTGCAGGGCAAACTCTTGAACAAATCGGCTTGGGTGAATATCTTATGAGGAGGACTCCCCAGGCAATTGAAGCAGTATCAAAGATACACTACTGGGACCTGATCAAACTAAGAAGCTTCTGCACAGCCAAAAACATAGTAAATATAGCAAGCAGACTATCCTCAGAATGGGAGAAAATATTTTCAGGTTACACCTCCGACAAAGGTTTAATAACCAGAATCCACAGAGAACTGAAATGTATTAGCAAGAAAAGAACAAGTGATCCCATCTCAGGATGGCAAAGGACTAGAAGAGAAACTTCTCTAAAGAAGACAGGCACATGGCCTACAGACACATGAAAAAATGCTCACCATCCTTAATCATCAGAGAAATGCAAATCAAAACTACTTTGAGATATCACCTAACTTGAGTAAGATTAGCCCACATAACAAAATCCCCAAACCAGAGGTGTTGGTGTGGATGTGGAGAAAAGGGAACACTTCTACATTGCTGGTGGGAATGCACACTAATACATTCCTTTTGGAAGGATGTTTGGAGAATACTTAGAGATCTAAAAATAGACCTGCCATTCCACCCTATAATTCCTTTACTTGGTATATACCCTGAAGACCAAAAATCACTTTATAACAAAGACATCTGTACCAGAATGTTCATTGCAGCCCAATTCACAATTGCTAAGTCATGGAAGAAACCCAAGTGCCCATCAACCCATGAATGGATTAATAAATTGTGGTACATGTATATCATGGAATACTATGCAGCCTTAAAGAAAGATGGAGACTTTACCTCTTTCATGTTTACATGGATGGAGCTGGAACATATTCTTCTTAGCAAAGTATCTCAAGAATGGAAGAAAAA
>CAUYON010154528.1:0-25799 GCA_963573935.1 Arctocebus calabarensis
GTAAGATTAGTGCTAAAGTCAGGGCTAACGTTATTCTTTTGATGGGAATAAAATTCAAATCAGAGTTATTGTGTTCATGAAAGCTATGTTAACCAGTTCGATGAAAATATTTCAAATTGTATATAAAATCAGCACATTGTAACCCATGATTGCACTATTGTACATAGCTATGATTTAATACAGAAAATAGAAATGAAATGAATAAGCAATCTAACCTACAAAAGTCTATTTACAGAATTTACAATAAAGGATGATTTTTTTCCACAATAAAAAAAGACAACAAGGCAAGGAATGTTCTGCTTGCATGTGAATGGAAAACAATTGACTATTTATTGATGCAAACATGGCAAACAAAGCAAACATCCAAAGAAAAGCATTTGCAATATGTTTTGGAAAAGAGAAACCAGAGAACATGACCATGGCAGTGTCCACCAAACACTGTGTAGATCCTGTCATGAGTTGGTGAATGACATCGTCATTAATTACCTTCAGTATTGCCTGGGTATTTCTCAAGAATATTTGCCTCTTTTTCTTCTTTTTTTCCAGAAACAAGACCAGAGTTGTGTGTTTTTACCTATTTTACCTTCAGTGACACAATTAAATCATCAGCGTATTAAAAAACAAAAAACAGCTCACTCTCTAAATTATATAATTAGTCTTATAATGTATGATTCATTTTCTTGTAAATTTGCATATAACTTGTAGCAAGAATAATGTTACATGTTCAATCTCTTCTTTCCTGAACATAGGGAAAACTGCACTTCTCAGCAGCTTTGTAGAGAAACAATGTAAATGACTGCTTTGTCCTGAGGAGCTCCACAAGAGGGCCCAGCGCCCTTCCCGGGGAAGCACTGCCAGTCTGGATCGTAGGCTTTGCTGCTGCCCCACCCGCACCGCTGTGTTGAACAGGAAGGTCTTGTGTTGAAGTGGCGGAGCCACGAGGTCCACTCAGTAGAATGGCAGCTTCCCTGGAGAATGGCTGTGACCTACTCTGCACTTTGCATGAGATTCAGAGACCCTAGTACTGTAAGTTGTGTGGTGAAGAGAAAAAAAAAAAGTGCCTCTGAAAAACGATTCATGGTAAAGAGATAAACAGAAATAATAGACCCAACACTTTTTCAATAATGTAAACAATGGAACAGAAACCAATATTATTATGAATAATTCAGTTCAACTAGCTTGCAATAAAAACTATGGTGAATTTGCAGAAGTATGTTTATTTTTTGCATTTCGTTTTCAAACCACTTTCTTACTTTAGCGAGTGATGACCAGTAGACTCTATAGGAAGCATTTCCTTAAATGACTTGGCAGCAATGACGCGTACACATCAGCAATTATCCTGAAGTATGTATGCTACTTTCAGATGGAACCAGGAATGAAGCTGTGTTTTGTTTTTCATGTTTCAAATAGATACTAATCTTTTCACCAGATACAAATAAGATTCATTGAAATATATAACAAATGAGAATTCTAAACACTTTCTTCAACTTCTATTCAACATCTTCTATCATAAACTCTGAAGATAGCAATCCGCTCACTAAACAGAACAGATTTATACCTAGAAAGGTCAAGCATTTTATTTTCATCAAAATTTCTGTGTACTCAGTAAAAGACTTTCCTATGTAATAATAATTGATATAAATAGATCTAGCATTGAACACTAATTTGTAGTGTTTCATAAAAAGTCTTTTCTTTCTCTTTATCAATATCCACTTCCCCATACAATGAAGACTTGATATTTGCATTATATATAATGTTTTCTGGAGGATTTTAGTAAATTAGATAACAATGGTAATATCTAACCAAGTGGAGCTGTGCAAACTAAAAAATCTAATGAAATATTTGCTATCACTTTTGTATCAATAAAATAATACATTTCAGTCATAAATATTATTTTTAAAAGGCTATATGCATTAACCTATTATAGGTACTGATGTTTAATAATGGAAATTAAGTTTTTACCAATCCTCTTACTTCCTTATATTAATTTATTACTAGAAATGGCTTGCATAGTTCCTAACTCCACTACTCAGGTTAAATAAGAAAATGGAATTCCCACTATCCAATTTTCAAGACTTAAAATTATGCCATATTATCTAAAATTTAAGTATACCTGCAAATACCAGTTGTGGTATACATTTTGTAGGCTGTAAAAATATCTTACCTTAAAATGCACCATAAAGAGAATATGAAGATAAGCGATAAAGTGGTATACATTATTTTGTAACCCATATTAAAAGAAAAATATCATCCTCTAAAATATATAAAAAAGAAATGATAATCAATAAGAAAAAGATCAACTACTCAATGGAATAGTGAGCTAAAGATAAGCACAGATATTTCACAGAAGAGGAGACACAAATCATAAATGAAGACTGTCAACTGTATTGAAAAAAGGATAAAAGAAAATTAAAAACACAATGTAACAGCCGTTTATATTTATCAGCTTGTCAAAAAAAAATGAAAGTATGATGTATAAATACACTGTTTTCCATTTTTTAATTAAATAGCTAAGTACCTATTAAAAATACAAAAGTAAATATTTAATTTAAATATAAAAGTAATTATGTAAAATGAGTAAAAGTAATTAATTCAACATAATTTAAAATAATCTATAATTAGAGTGTCCTGGAACTTGTCAACAGCAACAGTGAATGTAGTGAGTTGTAATCCTATAATATGCTGAAAAAAAATAGAAATAAGACAAAATATTATGTAATGACAAAATAAAACCAACACATTTTTAATCACTCTATATCCCCTTCTTTAGTAATTATTTGAAGAAGAATTTCTTAAAAAGTCAGTAAACCAAGGAAGAAGAGCAGGAATCAATAAACAGTGGAATCAAGTCAGGAAAGCTGTTCTAAACTGAGATTGATCATTCTGCAGACGTTCTGCATAGCAACCCGGTAAAGTCATAACTAGTAAACTAAGGCGTTTGATAGAGTGGAGACAATCCAGGTTCTGCAGAATGAAAATGTAGATATTCACACAGACAGCGTTCAGGATATGAAAGCTTGTTGTTTAGTAAAGTATGGACAATTGGAAACTGGGGAAGGGCATGGGGGCGTGGATAGGGGGATTTACCAGAGATTTATAGGCCAAATAAGGAGCAAATGAAAATGTTTCATGTTAAGTAAGTGATGGAATATTAAGAAAAGTGAATCTTTTTGAAGTTAAGTTTACACAATTTCTACTTTGAGTAGCCCCTGGTTAGAGGTATTAGCCACAGAGAAGGAATGTGTATTATGAGAATAATTTTTACATGGTCATGGTATATGCAACTACTATTTATTACTTTTAAAAAGAGGATCACTTGACCCCAAGAATTTCAGGTTGCTGGGAGCTATGACAATACATGACCCTCGACCCAGGGAAGAGGGTGAGACTCCTTCTCAAAAAAAAGAAAAGGAACAAAAAAAAAAGATGAAGTTCCTAAGGGTGAATTCAGACCAATTACAGAGTAAGAGAGTAGACTGTTGGGCAGCTCCTATGGCTCAAAGGAGTAGGGTGCCGCCCCCATATGCTGCAGGTGGTGGGTTCAAACCCAGCCCCAGCCAAAAACTGAAAAAAAAAAAAAGACTTACAAGAGAGTAGAATGTTATAAGTTCAGAAATGAAATAGGTAAGTCTACATATTAGGAGCCCATATTAAATAATGTTCTGAAAAGCACTAAGGAGAAAAACAGTTATGCTGCTGTTGGATGAGGGTTTTAGTTTGGCTTTTATTTTGTTTAAATATAGTGGGAACCAGAACAGTGGTAAAAGATAAAAGATACAGAGAAGAGACAAATAGTAAATGCAGACATTAAAATCCTAGAATAAATTCAAAGTATTGAATGAGAAAAAGGTACTAAAACATGAACATCTCTTCCCTGGAGAAAGAATTCAATGTGCCCATAGTTATAGAGGATGGCAGGTGCAAGGAAAGTTTTTTCCCCTTGATATTCTCAATTTTCTAAATGAACTTATTGGAACTTATTTAAGACTGAATGTGGAACTGGAGCTACATCTGACATTAGGAATTTTGGACCTTTTCACTGGACAGTGCTTCTAAGACCTGAATAGTCAATATTTCCTGAACTAAGATACCTTTTCACCCTCACACTGGCTCTACTTCGCTTCTGCATTATCTGATATTGAATAATGAGGGCGAATACAGCGCTTGCAATTCCCCCTTACTTCTAATGTCAAATAATCTTCTAGATCTGTGGATTTTACTTTCCTCATCACTTTCAAAACAATCCAATTGTATCTACCATAAAAGTCACTCCCTTTATATTCAACGCCATCTCTTTCTAGATTCAACTTCCAACCAAATCATTCTACCTATAAAAATACTCACTGCAGAGTACATTTCAAATGATCCCTTTAAAGAACAAATATGAACATATATTTATTGGATAGATGTTTAAAACCCTATAATGATTATGTATTTTTCTAATGCTATCCTAGGTCAAATTCCTTAAAATGACTAACCAAAGTCCTTCGAGGCTTAGTCTCTTACTCCTTTACAATTGAAAATTTACTTGAGGTTAATCAAGTGTTCAATGCTTCATCTAGTCTTAGACTGTTCTTTCTGCTCTTTCTCTGCCTGCCATGCCCTTCAATCAATCCACTCTTTCAGACTTCCTCAGACTTGGTTAACTCTTTCTCTTCTGTAACATTGTGTGTGTGTGCACGCGTATGTGTGTGTGTATGTGTGTGTGAGAGAGAGAGAGGAGAGAAGGGAGAGAGAGAGAGAGAGATAGGTATTTTTTATGATTGTTGGTACATTTTATGTTTAGGAAGTGAGTTAAATAGATGGAGTAAATTCCCTTGTTCTACATAATTAGCTTTCAAAATTAAAAGTTTTGACTGTGCATTGCTTCATATCTGAAACTATCTCTCATGTTGTCCCATCTCCTACATACCCCTATTGCCAGACTCATTTCTATTTAATTACAAGAGAACTAAAACAATAACTATTAATCCAAGGAAGTAGAACAATAACTAAATGAATTTAAGGACAATATATTCTTCAGATGTTGAGAAAACTGCCCTCTGGAGCTCAGTGGTTTTTATGATAATTTGCAAGTGGGGAAATATATGGCCACGATGAGATCAAAATAATCAGTCATATTAAACAATGATTTGAATGATTTAAAATAATAGAACTTGAACCCATGTAAATCAGTCACACATTAACTTTGTAAACGCAGCCTCCTATAGCAGAGGAGGCGAAACTCTACAACATGATACTCTGTTGCATGGAAACAATCGTCCTTAAGACGCCAACATAAGCCTTCTCAATGTCATAAGAAAAGATCAGGATAAAAAAATCATCACTTTAAATGTTTATTGTCATTATCAACTGTTTTACAAACTTTTCTGTGTGTTTCATAAATGCATATCCTTCTCTTCTTACCATGTCAGGGACACAAATTCAGCAACTTTAATCAATATTTAAATTCAGTTTCAAACTTCGTCATACTAGCTCAGTGAAGCTCCAAACCTAGATAAATTTATAAGTACGCTGTTGCTTCCCTGTAAGATTCCTTAAATGCAGATTTTCCCAAACTTCTGCCTGAAAATCAAAATAACCTTGTAAGGAATTAATATTTCCTATCCAATATCAATAATCCAGCAAATTTGTAAGCCCTGAATGCAATTATAATTTCCCTAGCTTCTCTTTCAAGTTCATCAAAAATTCTCCTTTGCCTTCAGCTATCAGCTCACTTTTCTCCTTTTTCCACCCTTCTTATTCTCTGTACTAATTACACACAAGTAATTTTTAATGTTTTTAACTTTTCCTGCCTATCCCAATTTCTTCTTTCCTCTCTTCTCCTTTCTCCACAAGACAATTTTATTCATTAAGCAAGAACTTCGACCTTCTTAAAGATTTGTCTCTATGCCCAGCCTCCAATCCCCAACTGAGTCTTTCCTATGCCATGTTCTCATCACAACTTGTTCACAATTCTCTGCCTAACACACCTCATTTATGGCTTTCTGTATTAAAATTTAAAGTTAGGGATCATGGCTTTGATTGATTCAATCAACATTTATTAAACTGCTTTGTGTCATGTCCTAGAGATTCTAGAAATTTACAATGAAAAGACTGACATTACAGCAAAATATTGAATTGTACACAGAGAAACAGAGAGAGCTTTAGAAGATCAAATTTTACTGACTGGAACATCACAGAACACTTTCTAGAGAGGAAGACATCAGAACTGAAATTTACTCATTCTTATCTTTCTCACCAGGGATGATACATCGATTAGCACTGAATTAAAAAAAAAAAAATTCCGAATGAACAAACATTTCATAGAACACTTTGCCTCTATATAGACTATCTCTGAAAAGAAACATTATTTTATTACCTATGATACATGTGAATGGTAGCTAAGATGTGGCAGTGCTTGGATCCATAATCTTTTAAGAAAAGAAGAGAAGAGAGGGAAGGGGAGGAGGAAAAGAGGTAAAAGGGAGTGAAGGGATGGGGAGGGGAAGAGAAGAGAAGGAAAGACTCTGTTTACAAGCTTTCTGGAGACAGATATTTACTTCGAGCCACTTAAAACTAATCTGAATAATTCTAGGTATACATTTCTATAATTTCTAATACTAATTTGTGTCTGTTTCCATATTGATTCTCCCTTGTTGATTTCATAAGAGCATAAATTATTCCACACATTTTACCACCAATTCCTCAATTTCTCACAAAAGAGCAATGCATCATGACTAATGGCCACCAATTAATACTTCAACAGCATAGATTGATGAGCCATGGCAAATTCTCTGAAAGCATGCTAAATCCGTGAATCAGAATTGTTAGTAATAAAAATACTGACATTTGACCTGATTTTACATTTGGCTAAGTAATTCTATCCCATTTAAGTTTACAATCTGTTTACTTAGCTTCAATCGTGAATATAAGATATATTCTCAGGCTCTTATGCTATTGTTTATTGTTATGAACAAGTTGGAATTTCCTGATTCAATAACATTGAAATGTTTCATCATCAGGGGTAGTATCTCAATTAATCTTTCCTCCCTCCCTCCGTCCCTTCCTTCCTGCTCTCAGCTTTAACTGAGTATTTGGCCCTGGCTATTTCCCATTCTTCTCCGCAGGTAGCTTTTCAATATTGTCAAATAGGTAATTGGCGGTCACAACAATTTGAAGTGAATATAGTAAACTTCACTCACCTTCAAAAGTTTTAGAGTATTGAGGTCTGAACTTCATGTAATCGCCTGAGAAGGGATTCCTTTTTTAGCATCTTGAGAGAATGTAGATCAATTGGTAGGCTAAATTATAAAACTTTTCAGCGCCAGGTTCTCTAGGACAATTACTTTTGGTTTTGAGAGTAAGTCTTTTTAAGGTAACAGATCTGTTAGAACATTGAGGAATGAATGACCTTGTGTTAACAAGTACTATATTCCCATTTATACCTTCTATAACTCAAACGCCTAACAAATTCCTAGATTGAAGCTGGGATGGAAACTATAAGCAGATAGAGATGGGCAGGGAGAGAAGACTGACTGGGCCATGCTGGACTTGGCATAGGAAATTTATAATTTGGGGCATATTGTACTGAAGCAATGATAGTGGCCATGGCCCCTGGCATCTGTCAATTCCACTCTACAGATTCTCAAGCAAAGTGAGGGCAGATACAGCTTGATGAGTCTTGTTCATCTGTGTATCTGTCCTGCTTAGTACACTGTCTGGAACATTGAAAATGTCAATTTAACACCTTTTAAGAAAAATCCTTCCACAATATAACAGAAAACTCTTTTCTTCATATCTATAATATGCTGAATTATGTTTCATTTATCTGCTTCAGTGTTTTTCTTACAAGAAATTTTTGAGTAGGTATAACATTTTATTTGCTCAGTAGTCCAAGCTGGTACTTCATATAAATGACCGAAGTGTTTTCATTCTTCAATAATTTTTTTAATACTTTCAAAGAATTTGAAGTTGTAATGACAGGGTGGTAAAATGTACAAATTACTTATCACTTTTAAATATTACGTTCATGCACTGATTTAATGACACACTAATTATAAGTAACACTTGAGAACAGATGTGAGTGAATATTTTATTATAGTATTATTTAATGCAATTGTACAAATATGGCATCACATTATATTCAAGAATTTTGTCTGTATCTGCAAGATGTCAGAAGATAGTGCGCTTGGTTCCACTAATCCCCAGAATTTTCTTCTGTAGTAATGCAAATGGTTTTCTTTTAATTTAGCCAAGCTTTACCTTTCCAATTTAAGATTTTTTAAATATTTTTTGCTTGAGTGAATCTCCTTCTTCAGAAGGAAAGGAAGAGGATCTTTTAAAAAGTAAATTAGAAAACTAGCAGTTTAATTTTAGTCTCATGTATACATCATATCTTGTCAAAATATGTAGAAGTATATAACATTATGTATGACTAGAATGTAGCTCATGGTATATTATTAGGTATAATATACCTACTATTATAGGTATAAGTAAAAGTATATAAAATATTAGGTGAACTTCAATGTAAAGAAGGATTTGCTTTATTTTTTTAAGTTTAAGTATTTTAAATGCTCATGAAAATCTATAATAAAAATGTAACACTAGTTTCTCTTCAGTAAATTAATGATTTGTAGATTGGAGTATGTTTTTACAAATGTGTGTATTCCCCTCATTCTTTACCTTTTAATTGTTGTTATCTTATTTTTTCTGTGACAATTTCCACTTTTAAATATCTTTATATACTTTTAAAAAAGTAATACATATATAAAAAATAAAGAACTTATGATCAAAGTCCTATGTAAGGATTATTCTTATTTATCAGAATTTTGCTAAAACCTACTTGCTTATTTTGTAACCCCAGTTAGAAAGGCAGTATGTCTGTCATCATTATTCACAATTTTTTTTCTTCATAGTCTGCAGTCTTTTTAAGTGGGAGCTAGAAAGGTTGATCACATGGAGCAGAGAGTGGATGGATGATTATCAGAAGCTGGAAAGGGAGTGGGGATGTGGGGAGGGCGGGCTGTAGAGAGGACGGTTAATGGGCAAAAACACATGGTTAGATACAAGGGAATAAATTACAATATTTACTAGCAGAGTGGAAACTATAATTAAAAATAGTGAGTATTTCATTTCAAAATACATAGAATTTTAAATTTTCTTAACACATAGAATTGGTAAATGTTCACAATCCTAGATATACCGAATACCCTGACATAAATATTACACATTCTCTACATGTAAAAAGAAAAAGACATGTGCTCCATAAATATGTGAAAATAATAAGTATCAATTACAATTTTTTCTCACAGTAATATTCACAATGAGCAACAAGATTATCTACCATCAAACATAAGTCTACTTTATGTTTGTTGTTGCTCCTAAAACTCTGATCAACTATACACATATTTAAAAATGTTGTCACATGATGTACACAGCTTTTTAAACACAGAATTTCTCATTTTCTCAGAAAAAGTTGTTAGCAACGTGCTTGGGATTTAATGTGCCATTTACAGAGATATCTTCCAGGGCCCTCCAGGCATCCAAGTTAATTGTCATCAATTATTTCTAGATTATTAGTTGGCTTATCTATATCATACCTGACCCTACTGAATTTTAAATTAATTCTAATAAAAATTTCGGTATCAAATGTGCAAGTTTTAGAACTTTTATTCCCTCCTTTCCCATACTTGCTCTTCAGAGCACTGGTAGGAACTTTCGGAACAATGTCATATTATAAAACCTTCTGCAACAGCCTTTACCTGTGGATTAAGCTAAGAGTTCTCTTTACATGCCAAAAATCACTTTGAATAATGTTGATCACAAAGGCATAGATTGAGAAAGGGCAGACTGGGCACGCAGCCTCCCAAATTTGAAGTTATTATTAACACGTAGCATAGAGAAGAGACCTTATCAAAACTCAGATAATCTCTCTAACTAGGAAAGTCAGGTGCAGGCTGGCCGTGGCTCAACAGGGAACGTGATGGCTTTTCTGACAGTAATGAAGATAATGCAGATATAAACATTGAAAGATATATCATTGATTATCACGCTGTAAATAATAAAGCAAAAGCATAAGATACTGCGAATGAATGTTTGGCGAAGTAGACGAAGGTATTCACTAAAATTAGGAGTACAAATGCCAACGGTATGTATTCGTACTAGGCTAAAATATTCCTTTTTTATCAGGTTCCATTAATTTAATATTACTTTCCGTTTGGGTTAATCTTAGTTACCAACTTGACTGGAGTAAGAGGTACCCAGATGGCTGGTAAAGCATTATTTCTAGGGCTGGGTCTGAGGATCGGTGTGGGGAGCGGGCTGTGACCAGCAGGGTCCCCACCGCCTGGGTAATGCTCAGAGGGCGACCCCAAACACATCTCCTCCCTTAACAATATTGTTTTCACCAAAAATCTCGTAGCCCATGCGTACTCCCCTTGTTATCGACGAGCAGACGGTTTTCCTCTATAAGGTTGTTCTCTACCCCTTGTGTTAAGATCTAGGCAACCTTGTTAAGACACTGAATAAATAAAGCTGTTTCCACAGTTCAGCTGCCTCCGCCCTCCCGACACCAGGCTAGCTCTCGGCTCCTGTCTTTCCCCGCCTCTCCCGTCTTTCTGGCTTTGTATTTCTTCATTTCTTACTTTTCCACTCAGGTCAACTCTCCCTCCTGGCAAAGGGTCATCAGATGTCTTTCTCTGGTGCCCGCAGGCGACAGCTTGGTTCAGAGAAGAATGGTGTGTGAGTTGCCGCAGAGTCTGGCAGAGCTGCCTTCGGGGCCAGCAGGCACCGTGGATGGATCGGTGCCCACCTGGTTCTCTCTCCTGGGGCCAGGACACCCTTTCCTTCTCCTCCTGCCCTTAAACATCAGAAGTCCAGGTTCCCTGGCTTTGGGCTCCGGGACTTGCACCGGAGCGCTCCAAGGTTGTCAGGCCTTCGGCCTCAGACTGAGAATTACATCGCTGGCTTCCCAGGTTCTGAGGCTTTAAGATGAACTGAACCAAATTTCTGCCTTCCCCAGTTTTCCTGCATACAGATGGCCTGTTCTGGGCCTGCTCAGGCTTCGTACTCTTCTGGGCCAATTCCCCTAATAATCTCCTCTCTTGTATCTCTTCTTATCGATCAATCATTCATATCATTTATCGGTGGATGGCACTAACTACCTACCACCTACCTACCTATCATCTATCATCTCCATCTCCTGACACAGAGAGAGATCCAGACCCTATTGGTTCTTTTTCTTCGAAGAATTCTGACTAATGTAGTTGTCGAATATTAAATTTTTAGCTCACTCGCCTGAGAAAAAACAAACTGCTTCTCAAGAGCTGCCCAAGAACAGGCTTCTGCTTAAGGAGCCTAAAGGATTCTTATCTTATATTTCTGTCTAATACCAACTCGATCATTAAAGTAAATCTAAACATCTTTAAATTTCTCCCACCTGTGTAAGTGTGTGTTTTGTTCTCTCTCACACACACACGCAAGCACACACAGAGAAATCTCTCCTTTACTTTTCTCTCTCTCCCTCTTTCTTCTGCAGCCAAATTTCTTGAAAGGGTTGCATGGACTTCTTCTTTTGGACAGTTTCAGGGGAAGTCATACAGTGCAAAAGAATCAAGTGTGAAATAAGGCTGTAGATACTTCTATTACCTAATGAGAAATAAACCATAACTCAAGTTCAAATATTTTAAGATGTTGGTCATTTTTCTTCAAATAATTGAAGAATACTAAAGACTACAAAAAAATACTGACCACATATAAATTGTTCCCATGCCAAAAAAGTGGTTGCTTCTATAAATGATCAGTTTGTATTCTAGCCTGTAATACAGACTTAGCGACAGAGATTGCATCAGAATGGTCTGAGAGAATGTCAGTCTATGCCACGCAAGCACTTCTAGTACTCACACTAAAATGCAACACACATTTGAATTAAATGATAATATCCTGAAAAGACTGGGCAATTGCCAAATAAATGATACATTGCTAAAAATGGAAGAAGATGGGAGAGAATTTGCTCAGCTAGAAGTGGAGGTAAATTGACTTTTTAAGATGGCTATTGAGTAAGTCAGATTAAACACAGGGATGCTCAGATTTGGTGCTCTGTGAAATTTAAGGAAATGTGACATTTTAAATTAAAGCCCACAGGTAGCATCAGGGGAGATACCTCAATCACAGAGGTGGTTTTCCCAGTGGGAGCAGCCCATTACATTGTAGATCTGGAGAACCCTGCGATTTCCTCAAATGCAGGAAACTCGAATACATAATTTGGGGTAGCGGGGGACTACATTCACATTTTCCACTATTAAACAAAAATATGTATACAAAGTCAGAGTTAGACCCTCACACTGCATGATGAAAAGATAGAGTTTATGTTTGTTTTTATATACTTAGAAAAATTACATAAATTTTGACAGTTCTACAACTGTCAGATTGATAGACCCAGAATAAATTTTAAAAACTCAAGTAATTTAGTCATTTTCTGTTTCTGCATCCTAATAATATCCTAATAATTCACTTCCAGATGAAATATTTTTTAACTTTTTAGATTTTGACAGTCAAATATCTTCCCTGGTGTATGCATATAAAACTGAAAATAACTTAGAACATGAAAACCAATGAATACAATCTTGCTATGAAATATTCAGAGTAAGGTACTTTTCATAGAACTTTTTTCTAGATAAAAAAAGTAAGATGAGGCACCGTAAATTCGAATGACTGGTCATCAATCTCTCATAACCCTTTACATATTTTCTTTCATCCACAACATTTTGAAGTGAATAAACCAGTTTTAATAATTGTCTCAAAAATGCACACATATTTTATATAAGTGCATAAACACATTATTACATATATGAAACTGCAAAAAATGCATATATTTTATAGATTGTTTTATTATTTCTCTCTTTTCTATTATAAAGGATCCCCTCTGTTTTCCTTTCTAAATTTTAAAATACCTCTCTCTATACCACTACTATATTCAAAACCTAAAGATTGTATTAAATATTTCCCTTACTTTTCATTATTCTTTCAAGAAACAGATGTTAATATCCACATTTTAAAACTAGCATTAACCGTTTATGGATTAAAATTGCATTTTTCTGATTAGTAATATTATTGAGCTTCTATGTAAGTATACATGGGACATTCCTGCTTTTTTCCTTCTGTAAAACATAACTCATTTCTTTGGACTGTTTTTTCCTTTAGTTGAATGGATAAGGAGATCAACAAAGTGGAAGAAATAGCAGATTATAATTGTTAGAGCATTTTTTTGAGAATCTACTTAATCTCTTCTATTGTGTTATTATTTATATCTGTTTTGTAAACATTGTGTTGATTTCTATAAGATTTAAGGTAGAAATTTTCCATAGCAGTCATCTATATTCAAATTATATTATATGCGTCTTTTGTAGAATAAGATACTTATAACCACATATTTTCAAATCTTCTTTGTTACAATGTATCCCAGTGTTATATATTTCGATTTTGTATACACTATGAACACATGGTACACCTGTACCATGGTACAGATACCATGGTACACATGGTATTTTGCCTTCAATTATTTTTTTAAGTATTTAACATTTGCTTCTATTTTATGTTAATTTATTTCATTCCCAGTAGTCTTTACTTCTTTGTCTTTGTAGATCCAACGTTTTGTCATTGTTTCTTCTGTGGTCTGATAAAATCTCAAGCGCAGTCCTTAGATTTCTTCTTGCTTTTGCTCTTTGTGTCTGTTTTCATCTGGCTGCCTTAAATTTCCTCTTTTTACTTAGGTTTTTCAGCAATGTAAATATGATACACCAAGGTATATTTTTATTGGGAATTTATCTTATTTGATGATCTTTGGATTCACGGGCTGGTATTGGAGAATTTCTTGGCCACCACCTATGGTACATTTATACTGTTCTCTTACCTGTTCTACTTCTCGGATTGCAGTTATGTATATGTCAGACGATTTGATTTTGTTCTGATTTTGTTCTAATATTCTTTGAATCTCTGAATTTATTTTTCTCTTCACTTTTCATTTCATTTTGAGAATTTTTATTGCTTGCCTTCAAACTCAACAATTCTTATCTCAGATGTATCAATTCTACTGATAAGCTGGCCAAAAGTATTCTTCATTTTTTACTGCATTATTATTATTATTATTTTATTATTAGATCAGGACCTTGTATGTTACTGCATTTATGGGGTGCAATGTATTGACTCTATTTTTTTTGCATTTTTTTATTAAATCATAGCTGCATACATTAGTGCAATCATGGGGTACAATGTGCTGGTTTCATATACAATCTGAAATATTTTCATCAAAATGTTTAACATACCATTCATGGCATTTTCTTAGTTATTGTGTGAAGACATTTGTATTCTGCATTTAGTAAGTTTCACCTGTACCCTTCTAAGATGCACCATAGGTGTGATCCCACCAATTACCCTCCCTGCACCCATCCTTCCTCCTCCCCTCCCCTCCGGTGCCCCTTTCCCTATATTCTTGTGCTATAATTTGGTTATAGCCTTCATATGAAAGGTATAAATTAGCTTCATAGTAGGGCTGAGTACATTGGATTCTTTTTCTTCCATTCTTGAGATATTTTGCTAAGCAGAATATGTTCCAGCTCCATTCATGTAAACATGAAAGGTAAAGTCTACATCTTTCTTTAAGGCTGCATAATATTCCATGGTACACATGTACCACAATTATTAATCTATTCATGGGTTGATGGGCACTTGGGCTTCTTCCATGACTTAGCAATTATGAATTGGGCTGCTGTAAACATTCTGGTACAGATATCTTTGTTATAATGTGGTTTTTGCTCTTCTGGGTATATACCTAGTAAAGGAATTATAGGATCAAATGGCAGATCTATTTTTAGATCTCTAAGTATTCTCCAAACACAATCTAGAATGTTCACATCAAACTAGTCAACTTGCCATTCACTTATTCAATTGTTGTGTTTAGACATTTATACTCTACTGTTAATATATTTGACCTGTACGCTTGCAATATACAAAGTAGGTGAGGTCCCACCCACCGATTACCCTCCCTCCACCCATCTCCCTCCACCCCTCCCCTTGCTTTCCTCCTCTCTCCTTTCAAATCTTTCATATGAAAGTGTGAGTGTTATATATTGTTACTGTATTTTAATTTCTATCTTCTCTTTAGTCTCTCTGTCTCTCTACTCTCACTCCTTTCTTTTTTGGGACAAGGTCCTGCTCTGTCACCCAGGTTGGATGCAGTGACATGAAAACAACTCTCTACAACCTTGAACTTCTGGCCTCAGGTGATCCTCCTGCCTCAAGCACCTGAGTAGGGATGACAGGCATGTGTGACAATATATAGCTAATTTTGTTTTTCTTTATATTTTGTAAAGCATGATTTTCACCATCTTTCCCAGGCTGTTCTTAAACTCCAGGCCTTAAGGATTCCTCCTCTCTCTGCCTCTCAAAGTGCTGGTATTACAGGCATGAGCCACCACACTTGGCCTTTCCTTCTAGCTTTTCGATATGATTTTTTTATTATACTTTCCATCTCTTTCCTGAGATCACATACTGGATCTTATCTCATGTTGCTCCTTCAATGTGGTTCTCCTAAAGCCTCAATGTATTTTCATTGTTAACAAAGGGGTCACGACCCACAGGTTGAGAACCGCTGCATTAGAACCTTTGATATGCTAGCCAGAGTTACTATAAAAGTAAAATCTTTTCTTGATAGTTCCAATCCATACAGATGTATTATATCTCAGTCACATTTTGATGTCCAAACAACCTAAATATCCATTGATAAATGAGTAAAGAAAACATGATATATACAAAGGAGTATTATTCAGCCTTAAAACAGGGGGAAATCCTGCCGTATGTGACAACATGGATGAACCTAGAGGTTGTCATGCTGGGTGACCTGAGCCGGACACAGGAAGGTAGACAAGGGGATACTCCAGTGCTTTGTGTCTTTCCTGCAAACCCTTTCCAGTTTGCCTCAGACAGGATTGGCTGGTTCCATTAAGGGTTCCATGCTCTAGCTTTTACTTTGGCTCAAGAACAGATTACATTTAGAAATTTAGATGTCCTCCTTTTCCTCAGCCTATTCCTCCTCCTTCCTTGTCTTGTTTTTCCTCTTCTCCTTTTCTGTCTCTTTTACTCTCTTTCTTGTTTTTTTCTTTTTTTCCAAAATCCTGCCCTTCACTAATAATTGGTAAGTTTATCACTTTTTGGAATTTATCCAGGATATGCTTATATTTGTAGTAAAACACTGTTCTCAGCATACAGTCTCATATGAAGTAAAATCCTACCCAGTAAGGACAACAATCATTTCTAAAAAATATTTGTTTATTCTAAAATGTGCTTTAGAAGAAAATTTCCATCCGTACAAAACAGACATAATGAATTCATAATGAATTCGCTCTTTCCTAACTCACCAGGACTCAAGTTCAGCTTCAAATGACCATTTTCTTTCCCATTATATTGCATTTTGTCAACATTTTATGTCCACAAAGATTTGTAATATTTATGTTTATTTTCTCTTTATGCCTCATGTGTATTTAGGGCATTTTCTTTCTATGATAAAAAAGACAAACAAAAAAATATATTTTACAAAGATTCTTAGTTATTACATGTACATCTTTCTTCATAGCCAAACTTTGTTTGTAGCTTTAGTTCCTAAATTTGTTGAAATCATTTAGCATTAAATTTCTAAAGCTTCATTTTATGCGTTTTGACCTGATTGGATATTTTCCATCCTGCAGCTGACCACAATCTCTGGAGACCTGACTGTTAGAGAGTATCATTTTCAGTACTACTGAGTTGTTATCTGGGAAATGTGGGTTAAAGAAATATTTCTGACAGTGAACTGTGATTATCTGAGAGTGGATTGTTTGAGAGTATCAGATAGATTTTCTTAGCTTTTTCTATTACAGTACATAAGATCCAGACTTTCATCTTAGATATTTGAAGTACAGAATTGCTACTGATCACATTACTCAAAAGAAAAAAAAAATGTTTTCCTCAATGCAGCCAAAATATTATTAAAGTCACCTACATGAGAACACATGATTGCTTTTCTGCCTGCTCCCAAGAGACTAGACAAGATAAATACTTTTTTAATGCCGCTGTGTCATACTCCAGATATAAGGATTTGTTTGTTTTTGGTTGTAATAACATAAGATAGATTTGTTTCAAATTAAACATACAAAGAATACTTCTGTTAAAGTAACCCATTGAATTTTTATGATAAAATGGAAAACTTATTTTTATGAATATAATGTTTTTACTCGAGGTAATAAAAGCACCTCCAAATGGAATGTTGTACATTTTTAACACCATTTAAAACTTATTTACAGTTTAATATCTTAGAATAAAATCCTGATTTAGGAATACCATTTTATAAATTTAGTATAACATTTGAATTTTTCAGAAGGCATAAATAAGTGAATGTTGATTTTGAAAAACTATAATTATGAATCAAAGTTACCCTGTTTGATCAGAATTTAAATCATATATAAAGCTTAATAACACACATAAAATATGTACACACACATAATTTTGATAAAATTCCACAAATAGACTCATTTTATTTATGTATTTATTTATTTAATTTTTTTGAGGCAGAGTTTCACTCTGTAACATTGGGTAGAGTGCCATTGCGTCAAAGCTCACAGCAACCTCAAACTTTTGGGCACAAGCGATCCTTTTGCCTCAGCCTCCTAAGTAGCTGGGGGTACAGGAGCCCACCACAGTACCCGGCTGTTTTTAGAGACAGGGTCTTGCTCTTGCCCTGGCTGGTCTTAAACTTCTGAGCTCAGGCAATCTACCGGGCTCAGTCTCCCAGATTGCTAGGATTATTGGCGTGAGCCACTAAGTCAAGAGAATCATTTTAAAACATATTCTTAAGTGTGAACAGTTGCAAGCATATTTTAAAATTTACTTCACAAAGTCTGTCATATTTATTTAATTTCAAACAACAGGAGATCTTTATAATATTATATTTAAATTAACCTTTCAGAGATATTTGTTATATTTATTTTGTTTGTGAAGTTATATATGAATATAATAAGGATATCCCACTCAAAATAGATTTATGTTTCTTTGGATGAAATGAAAAACACTTTGAAAAACTAATACCTGTTTAAGGAATAGCATATATACAAAGCATAGTATTGTCTTTCAAATCAAATGTTTTTATTATAGATTAATGAATCGGGTTCAGTTTATTTCAAATATAATATAAATAAGTCATAAATGCTAATGAGAAAAAAATGTTCATTTTCTACTAAAGATTTTATGTTTTTAAGGGCATGTATTACCACAATTATCATGTGATCCAAACCCCTCCAAATCTTGGCGACTCAAAACAACTATCAAGTGGCTTCTAAGAGTTTTGTACATGGGTTGGGGTGGCTCTGGTTTGCCTGTAGGTCATCCTGGGCACAGGCTTCTATTTTGGGTTCCCATTTTTACACATTCTCTTTGGAGCAGCCATTAAGTCAAATGTGTACTTTTCGTTATATGTAATAGGAGTGGAAGTGGGTAAGCAGCAGCCTGCAAAAACTCTTAACGAACTCTTGGTCAAACTTGCAAGTGTCACTGTTGTCCTTCCTCCCCTGAGAAAATGAAGATAGGAGAAAGAGCTGCTGCACCCAGCAGGTCACAGAGGTGATGGAGAGGGACACAGATAACTTGGCACTGGTAGAATTGCCAGCAATGGTATACTACCCTTTGTTTTTAAAGTAGTCTATTTGTTTTTGATAGGAAAAGTATAAGATATAGAGAAATGCATCTTAGATTAACCATGTAGATTAAGAAAAAAGATTATTCAAGTTTAAAGCGCCCTGTTTATGAAAAAGTGGTTTCTGGAGCATGACACTTTATAAAATCAGATCTTTTGAAATAGTATCCAATTTCCTTGGTTGTTCATATTTGTTTCACTGAAAAGTGGCTGTGAGATATTGCCGGATATATTATCTATGGATCAGTAAAAGGATGAAGGAAGTGGAAAAAATTCAAAGGCAAATGATGAACAATTTTTATATATATTTCTAGGGAAGAGTAAAAATATCATTTGCTTCATTTGTTATTAACCATAGACATCTTCTAATTTTGTTCATGCTCTCTCAATCTGTAAGAAGAATTTTTCTTTGCACTTAGGTGGCATTGTCTGATAAATGACAATCCCATTGTAACAGAAATTTCAGAGAGATTTAACCTGCCTGAAAACACGTTTAACATTTAATCTGGACAAAATATATAGGGCAGTAAAATGTCCATTGTTAAATTAAGTCACAAGCATACCATATTTGGGATTTGAGAGTGTTTCTCCTCTGGGACCTTGTGAAACCATGAAATTTAGGGATATTTTCATTGAGTAAGCATTTAAAGTTTCTTGGTTTAGAGGAAGTTTCTCTACTGAGCTAACTCAGTATAGAATATAGAAATAATATAGAAAAACATGATCATAAGAATGGAAGGATAAGTATTCATCAAGCATGTGATTGTAATCACACTGGAACAATCTGGCTCAACTTTTAAGTAACAAAGTTGTGAGTTGTTTTGCAGTGGACCTTTGCTTTGAAGATCACATAACCTTAGCATGCCCAGATGAACCAAGGATGCAACCTAAGCATGAACAAGAATGGAACCTAAGTGCTTAGACCCAGAGGCAGGTACTGAATTCAGAAGCAGACATCACACACCAGGATCCAAGACAAATTCATATCAAGCTGCAGTATTACCCCACAGCCTGGTACAGTCAGAGCTTGATTTCTGGCATCACCCCAATGCAAGATCCAAACAGACTATGCCTCTTTACCCTGTGCTTAAAAAAATCCAGTCCCTAGCTTGGGGTGACACTTTTGAGCATTTCCTACCACCCCTTGTCAGTTGACTTGCAATAAAGCTGTTCTTTGCTCAAAGCCATGGTACTAGCTTCTATGCTCAGAGGGCAGTGAGTACACTGATTGCTCAGTCACAATGTCATTTACCTTAATGCTATGTTGCTGCTGAGCTATAAGCAATCTGAATCAGCATGAATGAAATGTCACAAACATAATCTTTAATGCTCTAATTTTAAAGGGAAAAAAGAAGACTTATAAAATATATTGTTTTGTTTATGGAACATTATAAGTTGTACATATGTGTAAGGGATTTTAAAAAATGAAAAAGTCTGCTGTTTTGCATCAACTTTTAAGTGTTTTCTTTCCATGATCATTACTTAATATCAGATTTAACCCCCAAAGGCCCATTCTAGAAATCTCATTTTTGTGAAAATAATTCTGCATATACATTACCGACAATTAGCTCATGAAGCTGAAATGGCACAGAAAGCTTTACTTTAGGACCATTTACATGCTGAAGAGAGCATGTATTTGAATTGAAACCATAACTCTAAATGTTTTTTCAAAGGAATTTCCAATGGTGGCCCAAGTGACATATGTACCATTTTGACCTCTGGCTGGCGATGCCGTATTTTCCCACAAGGGGGAAAAAATCATTCTTGTGTAAAATCAAAAAAAAAATGTGCTAAGGATGATTGAGCAATGGAAGGCTAGTGTACAGGTGTAATATGTTAAACATTCAAATTGATCTATCCTCCTTCAATCAATTCTATTTATTTTATTTTTTATTTATTTTTTCTTTTTACATATACATGTGTTAATTAGGTTTACACTTTTTCCCTTTACAGAATTTAAAAGACTTAAAATCCAATAACAGTGTTTAAGATAAGGACTAGAAACAAAAACCACATAAAAAATGAATGAAGATAAATCCATTCAGAAAAGAAAACAGATGATTACTGCATCGAAATATCAAGCAACATTAGTAATAATAATGCCAAGAAAGCAGCATACACATTGTCAAATAAGACATTATAGAGTGCTTTGACTCTGAGGCTCAGCATAAAGTCATCAGTTAACTTCTTATTTTTTCCAAAGTCTCAAAAAATAGCCAACTAATACCATACAAATAGAAGTAAAGGAGAGTTTCAAAAACCAGATCATGTCAAATCCTATAGACAGTAGACAATAGAAAAAGAAGAAATATTTCAAAAACATTCTGCTTGATCTAGATACACCTGATATTGAAATTGAACAAAATATATTGTTATAAAGGGAAAATACAAACATACTTCACTTATAAGTGAGGATGCAATGTCCCAAACAACATATCAACAAGTTGAATTAATAATTAATGTTCAAGTAATGTCGCTTGGTCAAAAATGAATCCAATCCATGTGAGAATTAGTCACTATTTTCTTTCCTTTTTTTGTTTTGTTTTCTTTCCCTCATCCTCACCCTCCTTCTCTCTCTGTCTGCTCTCTCCTTCCCTGATGCCCTATTTGTGTCTTTAATTGTCATTTATTGTCCTCATATCAAAGATGAATACATAGGATTCATGCTTCTCCATTCCTGTGATGTTTCTCTAAGAATAATGTGTTCCACCTCCATCCAAGTTAGTACAAATGCTGAAAAGTCTCCATTGTTTTGATGGCAGAATAATATTCCATGGTATATATACCATAGCTTACCAATCCATTCCTGGGTTGAAGGACATTCAGGCTGTTTCCACATTTTAGCAACTTTAAATTAGGCTGTGATAAACAGCCTAGTACAAGTGTCTTTAAATAAAAGTTTTTAAAATTTTTTTTCTCCTGGATAGATGCCCAGTAATGGGATTGCAGGATCAAATGGGAGGTGTAGGTTGAGTTCTTTGAGCTTTCTCCATACTTACTTCCAAAAAGGTTGTATTAGTTTGCAGTCCCATGAGCAGTGTAAAAGTGTTCCTTTCTCCCCACATCCATGCCAGCATCTGCAATTTTAAGATTTTTGTGATATAGGCCATTCTCACTGGAGTTAGATGGTATCTAAGGGTGGTTTTAATTTGTATTTCTCTAATACTTAAGAATAATGAGCATTTTTTCATTTTTACTGGCCTTTCGTCTGTTGTCTTTAGAGAAGAGTCTATACATTTCTCTTCCCCATTGATGTATGGTATTGTTGGTTTTTTTTCCTATAGATTAATCGAAGTTCTGTATAGATCCTGGTAATTAAACTTTTGTCAGATTCAAAATGCACAAATATCCTTTCCCATTGGGTAGGTTGTCTGTTTTCTTTGGTAGTTGTCTCCTTGGCTGTACAGAAGCTTTGCAGTTTAATTAAGTCCCATTTGCTTATTGTTGCAGTTGTTGCTATTGCCATGGCAGTCTTCCTCATAAAGTCTTTCCCCAGGCCAATATCTTCTAGTGCTTTTCCAATTCTTTCTTTGAGGATTTTTATCATCTCATGTCTTAAATTTAAGTCCTTTATCCATCTGGAATCAATTTTTGTGAGGGGAGAAAGGTGCACACCCATTTTTAGTCTTTTACATACAGATATCCAATTCTCCCAGCACCATTTGTTGAATAGGGAGTCTTCCCCCCAGTGAAAGCTCTTGTTTGGTTTATCGAAGATTAGATAGCTGTAAGTTGTTGGTTTCATTTCTAGGTTTTCTATCTATGTCTCTATTTTTGTGCCAGTCCCATGCTGTCTTGACCACTATGGCCTTGTAATACAGCCTAAATTCTGGTATGGTGATACCCCTAGCTTTGTTTTTGTTACTAAGGACTGCCTTAGCTATATGGTTTTTTGGGGGGGGCAGAGCCTCAAGCTGTCCCCCTGGATACAGTGCTGTGGCATCACAGCTCACAGCAACCTCCAACCCAACTCCTGGGCTTAAGTGAATCTCCTGCCGCCACCTCCCAAGTAGCTGGGACTACAGGCACCCACCACAATGCCTGGCCATTTTTTGGCTACAGCCGTCATTGTTGTTTGGCAGGCCTGGGCTGGATTTGAACCCGCCAGCTTAGGTGTACGTGACTGGCACCTCAGCCCGTTGAGCCACAGGCGCTGAGCCAATATGGGTTTTTTTCTAGTTCCATACAAAGCACAGAATCATTTTTCCAGGTCTTGAGAGTAGGATGCTGGTATTTTAATAGGGATAGCATTGAATCGTAAATTGCTCTGGGAAGAATAGACATTTTAACAGTGATTGATGATTCTTCCCAGCCATGAGCATGGTATGTTCTTCCATTTGTTAAAGTCCTCTGCTATTTCCTTTCTTAGGGTTTCATAATTTTCCTTAAAGAGGTCTTTTACTTCTTTTGTTAGGTATATTCCTAAGTATTTCATTTTCTTTGGGGCTATGGTGAAGGGAGTTGTGTCCTTAATTAACCTCGCATCTTGACAGTTGTTGGTATATACAAAAGCAACTGACTTGTGGACATTGATTTTATATCCCAAGACATTACTGCATTTTTTGATGACTTCCAAGAGTCTTGTAGTTGGGTCTTTGGGGATTTCTAAGTATAAGATTATATCATCAGCAAAAAGGGAGAGTTTGATCTCCTCTGCACACATCTGGATGCCCTTTATTTTCTTGTCTTGTCTAATTGTATTGGCTAGAACTTCCAGCATTATGTTGAATAGTAATGGTGACAGAGGACAACCTTGTCTGGTTCCAGTTCTAAGAGGAAAAGCTTTTAGTTTTATTCCATTCAGTATAATACTAGCCATAGGTTTATCATAGATAGCTTCGATCAGTTTAAGAAATGTGCCACATATACCTATACTCTTCAGTGTTCTAAATAGAAAAGGCTGCTGAATTTATCGAATGCTTTTTCTACATCTGTTGAGAGTATCACATAGTCCTTGGTTTTGCTTCTTTTGAACTGGTAGATAACGTTTATAGACTTTCAAATATTAAACCAACCCTGCATCCCTGGGATGAAACCTACTTGATCATGATGTATGGAGGCTGCCTACAACTGTAACCACAGAAGCAGTGAGATTGCAAACAGGAAAAGCCTTTCCTGGGTGCTGTTTTGGTTTTTTTGGTTTGGACACTCAATTGAACTGCCTTGGGAGATCTTGGGCTGGTGTGCAGATGACTTTGGGTGTTGTCTGGGGCCCCAGACTGAGCTGCTGAACTGGAAAGGAGCTAACATCGTTCAGCTGTGGGCTGCCCCTGCATGTTGCAGCACCCTGATCGGCTGGAAGAACTTGGGCAAGTAATCTAGTGACTGAGTTGCCCAAAGCGGGGATTGAGACGCTGGGCAAGTGTAGAGATCCAAGTGTTTGGCAGATTGACAGCTGTGGCCCTCGGGGACATAGGGGGAGACTGGACTTGGCGCACTGGATAAGCAGGCAGCCACACCAGGAGAGATCCCAGGGATAAGTGCTTTCCCTGGAAAGCTTCTGCTTGACTACGGTTTATGGCTTGGTGTGTCTTGAGTGGGCTGAGGAGTTATTTGGGCTCCCAAGCCTGCAGGATCTGAGCAATCAGCAGAGGCCTCCAGTCCCCATCTCCTACAGCTGTATCAACTTTGTGATTAACATCTCATACCTCAGAAGATCACTTGTTGCCCGGTCATTACTTAGCAAGATATATATAGTCTTTGGTTTCTGGGTTGTGGGTTTTTTTTTTTTATTAATTTCTACATTTTTTCTTGGCATTTTTTTCTCCCCCCCACCATTCTAGTTTAAATACAATCTTCCATTTTTGCCTTCTTAAATAATTTGATTTTCATTTGCTTTTGTTTTTTTCCTTCTTATTTTTTCCCCCTAATTTTATCCCATAAGGGTTTTTGCTTGTTTTTTTTTTTTTTTTTTTGGTTCAAGTCACAGTATTTTTGTCCTGGTGGAGGTGGGTTATTGTGTCTGAGCTGGCTGGCAAAGAGCTGTTGTCTTCAAGGGAATCACCCAACCCAGCACCCCAAGAGGTTGGGGGGGTCTTTAAGGTTGGGCCCTACTACCCTACTTATATTTCTCCTGTTTCTTTCCTTCAGTGCCTCTCTTCTTTTTGTCAATATTTCCTTTTACTTCACCCTTTTCTTTCTCTCTCTCTTTTTTTCCCTCTCTCCTTTAAATCATTTTTCCCTTCTTGCTCTTCAATTTTTTTATCCTTCTGGTCTCGTCCCAGAAGGACTCATTAAAATTTTAGGCCAGCACTACAGTAACTTAAAGAGCAAGAAGAAGTGAAAGGAAAATTAGGGTAAGGAAACAGATACAAGAAAGCACTCATCAGGAAGAATCAGCAGAAAAATCCTGGCAACATGAAATCCCAAGACAGAGTAACCCCTTCTAGGGATCATCAGATAGCTACCGCAGAAGATTCCTCCTATAAAGAAATGTTAGAAATGACAGAAAGGAAATTTAAAATACAGATAATGAAAACAATAAAGGAAATTGCTGAGAAAATGGATAATAACCAAAAGGAAATTCAAAAACAGAATCAAATAAGAGATGAATGATACGAAGAATATAAAAAGGATATAGCAGAGCTGAAGGAGCTGAAGCTGTCAATTAGGGAACTTAAGGATCCAATAGAAAGTATCAACCACAGAGTAGATCATGCCGAAGAAAGAATCTCAGAGGTAGAGGATAAGGCTCTTGAGATAACTTGGATAGTTAAAGAGGCTGAAAAGAAGAGAGAGAAGGCAGAACATTCACTGACAGAATTATGGGACTTAAGCATTCAAACATACGAGTTATAGGTATCCCTGAAGGGGAAGAAGAATATCCCAGAGGAATGGAAGCCATTCTAGAGAATATCATAAATGAAAATTTCCCAAATATCATCAAAGATTCTGACATACTCCTTTCAGAGGGATTTCAGTCCCCTGGTTGCCTTAACCCAATTAGAACTTCTCCAAGGCACATTGTGATGAATTTATCTAAAGTCAAGACAAAAGAAAAGATCTTGCAAGCTTCCAGGAGGAAGAGCAAACTGACATACAAGGGCAAACCTATCAGGGTGACCACAGACTTCTCTAATGAAACTGTTCAAGCCAGAAG